>PVKE010035438.1:0-16883 GCA_004027555.1 Craseonycteris thonglongyai | reverse complement strand
CATAGTTACTCACCCTGGGCTCCCTCAGGAGAACGATGACTCCAAGGGTATTGGAGGCATATGGGGGCAGACTGAGGTGTGTGGCTTTGGGGTGAAGGCTGGAGGACAGTCACCATTTTTCCTGGGAGGGTCTTGCTCCCATGCAGCCGGCATGTGGGAGCCATCTTTCCTATGTTGTGCCCACTCCAACATGGCCAAATCTGAACCTGATTGGCCTGGTGAGCTCCTCTCATGCCACCCTACTGACTCAGTGGGACCCCATTCCACCCAACTCAGCCAATACCAGAGGAACGTTCTCTGGTGAGCAGTCAGCCCCACCTGCATAGTAATCTTTCTTAGAAAACTATCTAAGTCCACAGACTCCAGGCAAGTGGTGTTCAGCATTGGTGTGCTCTGAGACATTTGCTGAATAGCTTCACACATAGCATAGGCACCAAACCAGAATCTACAGGAGCACTTAGTACAGGTGACCAGGAAGATGGTGCTAGGGTCCCACAGGGCACCTACTATATAAGACTATCCAGCAATACTGGGAGATGTAGCAGGGCTACCTAATATTAACACATAAAATCAAACACAGACAGGCACCCAGAATGAGAAAAAAAACATATGTCTCAAATAAAATAACAGTAGAAAATTTCAGAAAAATAACTCAATAAGATGGAGATAAACAACTTATTAGATACAGAGCAAAAAATGGTTATTATAAAAATACTCAAGGAGCTCAGTGAAAACTTCAACAGAGAGATAGCAAGCATAAAATAAGGCATAGAATCCATAAAATAGAACCAGTCAAACATGAAGAATACAATAACTGAAATACAGAATGCAAAAGAAGGAATCATGAGCAGACTAGACGGAGCAGAGGACCAAATCAGTGAAGTGGAAAACAGGTAGCAGACAACAACCAGTCAGAACAGCGAAAATAAAAAAATAATCCAAAAATAAAAAATTAAAATGAGGATAGTTTAAGGGGCCTCTGGGGCAACCTCAAGCATAACAACATTCATATCATAGGAGTACCAGAAGGAAAAGAGAGAAAGCAAGGAATTGAAAACCTATTTGAAGTACTAATGGAAAACTTCCCTAACCTGGTGAAGGAAACAGACATACAAGCCCAGAGCATCCCAAACAAGATAAACCCAAATAGGCCCACACCAAGACACATAATAATTAAAATGGTGAAGGTTAAAGACAAAAAGAGAATCCTAAAAGCAGCAACTAATACCTTTTAAGGGAGTGCCCATAAGACTGTCAACTGATTTCTCAACAGAAACTTCTCAGGCCACAAGAGAGTGGCAGAAAATATTCAATATGATAAAAAGCAAGGAAGTTCAACCAAAATTACTCTACCCAGCAAGGCTATCATTCAAAATGGAAGGACAAATAAAGTGCTTCCCAGACAAGGAAACGTTAGAGTTCATCATCACCAAACCAGTATTATAAGAAATTTTAGACGTACTACTTTAAGATGAGGGAAAAAACAAAACTATGACTAATAAAATGACTATAGCTACATATCAACAATTACCTTCAATTTAAATAGATTAAAAGCTCTAATCAGAAGACATGGAGAAAATAGCCCTGAGTGGAGTGTCAAATGAAGAAGGACAGACACAAGTTGACTCTGCTTATAGGTGAAATCCAAAGAAGAGAATGAACAACCAAAACAGGAACAGATTCATAGATATATTATGTACCAAACATTTGGTCTGTTGCCAGATGGGTGGAAGTTTGGGGGAGGGGGTGAAATAAGGGGAAGGGATTAGGAAGTTTAGTTTGGTGGTTACAAAGTAATAGTTATGAGGATATAGGGTATAACATGGGAATACAGTCAATAATGTTGCAATACCTATGGGGGGGGCATTGTTTGGGTATTAGATTTGTTGAAGTGATGGGAGGAGGGTAAAAGGGATGGGTGAAAAGGGGAAAGAAATAAGTACAAATTCATACTCCACAAAATAGTCACAAGGATATAAAGTGCAGCCTAGTCATAGAGTCAATAAAGTTGTAATAAGTATATATGGTGTCAGATAAGAATCACATGTATCAGAATAAGGATTTTGTAAGTTATAGAAATGTCTCATAACTGTGCTGTACACCTGAAACCAATATAATATTGTATGTCAAATGTAATTGAAAAATAAAAATAAGTGAGAAATAAATAAATAAAACAGAGGTTATAATAAGAAATGAAGAAGGACCCAGAAATTCCACTTCTGGGTATTTATCCCAAGAAACCCAACACACTAACTTGAAAAGACATATGGATCCATATGTTCATTGCAGCATTATTTGCAATAGCCAAGATATGAAAGCATTCTAAATGTCCACAAATAGATTAATGGATAAAGAAATGATGCATATATACAATGGAATATTACTTAGCCATAAGACAGAATGAAATCTTTTCATCTTCAACAACATGGGGGTGGATAGCATAATAGAGGATATTATGTTAAGTAAAATAAGTCAGACAGAGAAAGAAAAATATCATATGATTTCATTTATACTTGGAATCTAAAAAATAAAGTAAATGAACAAATAAAACAGAAACTAACTCTAAATACAGAGAATATTTTGATGATTGCCAGATTGGATGGGTTGTAGGAGGATGGATGGGAAAGGAGAATGGATTAAGAAATACAAATTGGTAGTTGCAAAATAGCCATGGGAATGTTAAATATAGCATAGGTAATATAGTCAATAATATTGTAATAACTATGTATGGTGTCAAATGGGTACTAGATTTATCGAGGTGATCACTGTGTAAGTTATATGAATATAAATGTTTATTCACTGTGTTGTGTACCTGAAAATAATATAATATTGTATTCAACTATAATTGAAAAAATGTTTTAATTATTTTAAAAGAAAAAAGTAAACAAAAACTTTTAGCGGCATTACAGAGCAACTTTATGTTTGGTGAATTTAATAAAAAATGGAGCTTATTTAAAAAGGGGAGGAAAGTATCTGAAAAAAATAAACATTTTTCAATCTTTTAAAAGCAGCAGATGGGTTATGGAATTCTACTAGCTCAAGTAATTTTAGTTTCTGGATGTGAAATTGTTTAAAGCTTTACTACTGTGGTGCTTACCTGTAAGATATTTGAATTAGTGCAGTACTCATATATATCTGCTAAGAATCCTCTCTCAAACTTAAGAACTTATCATCATTGTTCCCCAAAGCACTGTTCATTTTTATGAGTTTACATATATTAATTATACCTTATTTAATACATTTTATTTAACATAATCTACAAAACTTAAATGAAATTTGAGACAGGTAAAAATCTAATATGCTACCAGTGACAGAATCCATTGAAATAGATTGAAAAGATCAAAAGAAGTTTACTTCAGCCTTGTTTTAAGCACTCTACTTGTTGAGTGGAAAGCTATCTATTCTTGAAAAAGAAGAGGTCTAATTCCCAAGTATATAAAGTTAATGTCCTATGTCTTCTGAAAACATACTGAGAAAAGCAGGTTCCCACTGTTTCTAAAATATAAAACCCACAGTAGAATTTGCCACACAACTTAGGACTGTTGTCTAGTGTTTACTGGTATAACGTTTTGGTAAACTGTGCTACTGTGATATTTTATTTTTCAATGATACTCTTGCCACATTTGTGCTGATGTAGATTTCTTTTACTTTAAAGCACAATATTGTTCATGTCAGGGAATCTGGTAGAATGGAAATCAGATGGATTCCAAAGTTGGAAGATTTGAGTTTGAATATCATATATAAATCATATGACACTTTATGTACTGAAATTTAAGCCAGTCACCAAGTCTTGGTTTTCTTCTCTGTAAATGGGAATAGTTATAATAGCTACTTCCCAAGGTTTTAAATAAGACATCTGAGAAATGAATGTGTAAACTCTAGAATACTCCACAAATATTGATGACCATCATTGCATACCCTTATATCCCCCATGGTGAAGCACAGAGTTTTGAACACTCATAGCACTCAGTACCTGCTTGTTGAATGGAAAACACTCAATTGAAATAGTGAATTAATCTTTTATAACAAGAACTGGGAGTTTTTCCTTCGTGAGACACATTTCAGAGCTGGGAAAACTCAAATTGTGAAGCAAGCCCAGTTTTTCCTAAGACCCACAGCATGTGTAATGACCTCAAGCTGTCCCTGTGGCATCCAAGAGCTTACTACTTTTCTGATCTAACCCACCCACCCCCAACTCCCTTTTCAGTTGCCTACTTTTCAAGAATCTTATTTCCATGAAACTCAAAGTGTCAATTAGCAAACCAGGTATACTAAGTTTCGCAAATAGGGAAAAGAAAAGTATAGAATTCAATATCATCCCCCTTTCTGCCATTATCTCAATATTTCCAATTTTGTGTATAGCAATTAATTTCTCACAAATTCTGGGTCCCAATCAGAGCATTTAATATGCTCCGAAGCCTGTTTTAAAACAGATAAAAAGTATATTTAGTTGTTTTATTATATTTAATTAGTATGGTTGTAGCCTTCCAAATTTCTGTAATTGTTATAAAGATCCAGGGTTCCACCTGAACAAGTTTGAAGTTTCACCAGTAGTATATTGACCTCCAGTTGAGAACCACAGATATAACATATGAGCAATGATTCTTAATTAACACTTGGGCTAAAAGACAAGATATTCTTCACATGTATTTTCCATAGACAGGTCTTCAGAGGCCTTGTGCAACAGGAATCTTCTGTCATAGATATAATAAAACTATTATGTAGTATTCCTCTCTTTATGATTTATGTCAAATCAGCAAACCACAATTATGAGTAGAGAATATGGAGTCAACCAGGGAAAGTTTAAAGATCTATTACTCATTATTTATGTGATCCAGGGTAAGTAGATTAACTTCTCTAGGTTATAAAGGGCAAAATAATAAACCTACTTCTAGCCCTGCTACAAACCCATGGGGACCTATAGAAAAAGTTATTTTTTTCTCAAAGGACTTTATTGTCTCCCAGAACATTGTTGTTATATATAAGTATAGATGTATAGTTGTGCATGTATCAATGTATGTGTGTATACATGTGTATATATGTATATATACAAATCTACAATGACCACCAGTGAGCGATACTCCCTACACTTATTTCAGTATATAACCTGCAAATTACATGTGGTGATGATCCTCTCCTCATAAGTAAATGATTTTTTACCTTGTCATTTAAAGCAGTTAGGACAATTTCTGTAAATGTCTGTTATTGTTATTATTTTTATTATTACTATATATAGTAATGCCCAGACTATATGTCTATGATACAAAAAACCTATAATATTGAAATTGTCCTTTCTAGACAATAATATAACATCATTATAATCAAGTTCCACTACACAAATGTGTTTCCCTTTCTAAATAAGAAAAACAAATAGTGGAAGCTTTTAAAACAATTTTCTAAATACTTTTCAATATTTTGGAGTCTGGAAAACTTTCTAATCAGTCTAGAACTTTTGCATTGGACAATATATTCTTATCAATGCTACTTTTCATTTTTCAATGTTTATGTTTTCTTACATTTCTTACATTAACAGACAATAATCATACACCTAGAGTGAAATATTCTTATAATTCAAGTCTGGACCTAGAGTCCCCAGAAAAGTAAGCACAAAAGAAATATCAAGGAGGAAAAAAATGATTAAATTATATGTTTTCTCATTGAAATAAAATCAAAATTTCTTTGGAAAGTTAAAATTTGTTTATTTGTTCTCTTTGGTTTGGGTTTGTTGATTTTATTTGTTTTCAGGGTTGGAGAAGGTTGTTTAAGGATTTGTAACAGGGATCAGAACCTTTCATTCTTAAAAAGATTTTTTTAATAGACCAATATTAATTTGTAAATAGATATGTTAAGTAATTAGTTCAGCCATTGAGCGCCAACTTCATAGCCAGTTTAGTCTAGACACCATTTCATTCACATTGAATTCAGCGGGAAAGAATGTTTATAAATGGAAAAGAAAATAGTTTATAATTAAGCAGAGCTGAATGTTCTAACAGACAATATGCAAGGAATAAAAATGAAAATCATTGGGGTCCTTCATTTGCTTTTTTGGTCTAACACATCTCTCCTTGATGAGCTGGTCTGACTACAGCTGGTCTTTACATTTCTGTAATTAGCACAGCAGAAGCCTGAGTGAGGGCATAGCTTTTCCTCTTCTATTGTTTGCACATTGGGGAGCAGAATTCTAAATGTCAGATGCTTCTTCCTATTACAAAGTGAACTACTGGCTCCTTAAAAACAGATTGAAAACCTTTCAAAAATCGTTCAATCAGGCCCCAAGTTCCACATTAGATAGGGACTGTAGTGGCGGCAACCTCCAAAGTGCTGCTCAGTTTCTTAGTCAGGAAAACATAAGAATAAAAATTAATGAGATTTTAGGTTGCCTCGTGGAAAACTGTGCAACTTTAAAGATACCAGTCCCTGCCCCTTAATTTCACTTTTATGTCATTCGATTGAAAGAGAGATACTTTAAGTCAGCAAAGAAAGCTGACTTCTATTTGAAAATCTTGACCATTAATCCAGAGCTATTTCACTATATCGTACACATATTAGCATCGTATTGTCCACAATGAATAGAGCAAGAATTCTTAGACATTCATTTCTATACCTACTTAACTCACAGCTAGATCTCCTAAGTCAGTAGTACATAACCTAAAAAGAAAGAGTTTGGATTCTTGTTTTTCTGACAGTTATATAATACATTGGCCCTGCAAAACACTAGGCACTGATTTTATATCACTAGAAAACTATACCTATCCAGACACCTCAAAGTTTTATATGGTCCTAATTATTGCAGTGTAGGGTAGCAAGGAAGTAAATCAACCATTTCATTTTTTCCCCCTATGAGTTTTCAATACCTGGAAATGAAGCTGAGGATTCCCTTAAATATTAAAGAAACCCTATGTTGCTTAGGTTATTTGAAAAGTCTTTGTAACTTGGACACCACACACTTTCATCATCTTCACTATTTTTCTACATTAGATGAAATCCTAAAGACCAGGATTCAAAGTAGAAATCATTACCCTGGGATTTGTACAGGACAACCTAGTCGAAGAATGTGCAGCCCATTAGCAAGTAACATGGTATAAAATTCCACTGAACAGAGCTGTGTACACTACACAAAACCAAAGAGCAAGATCACAGATTCATAACATGAAAGGCAAGAATCAGGGCAATGTTAGTGGGAAGGAGGATACAGAGTATCAGAATTACGTAGGAGAACTTTTCACCCCTGATTGTTGATGCTCTCACCCTTCACTTGAGAACCACTTCACTAAAGAAAATTTCCTAACACCTCCTCTACTTTTCTTCTACTAAGGAGGAAAGACTTTGGTGCCACTACCACCAGGACAGTCTTAATGGAAAAGAGGAATCATATCCAGAAGATAGGAATTATTCAATCAATCAATGACAATTTCTTTCTCACATATCAATAGACTCATTAAGCAGCCATGTGCTTACCTGTGGGATGGCTTTTAATTTTTAGAGAATTAAATGAGGTAGACAGCTTAAGGAGAGGAAAAAGCATATTTAGAATGAAAAGCACCTTGTAGTTACTTGGATCTACTTTATCCTTAACCTTACTCTTTAGTGATAATATTCACTATACTCCATGAACTTCCATAATTTCTCACCAAACCAACATATTATGGAGCATCACACACAATTCATGTATTTTAATCCATTACATCTCTCTTACCTTATATATGTTTGTATATGTGTGCTCATCTATAAGTATACCTGTGCATGTGTGTGCACTCAAGTGTGTTTTCTCCTGTACAACCATTAGTTCTCAAAATATTAGTTCAGTGTTGTCCATTAGAACTTTCTGTGACAGTAGAAATATTCTATATCTACACTGTTCAATACAGCAGCCACTAGCCATATGTGGCTATTGAGCACTTGAAATGTGACTAGTGTGACTAAGAAATTAAATTTTTAACTAATTTGAAGTTAAATAGTCATACATGACCAGTGGTTACTATATTGGACAGAGTAGAAATCAAGTGTGTATTATATACAATATTGACACATATTGGTACAAATAAATAAACTTCCTGGTTGTTCACAGATCAATCTCAAATAAATATAACAGTAGATTGTATGTACCATATATACAGTATGTATATATTATCTCATGAATAGACAAGTCTTAAATAGCTCATTTGTCAGGAACAAGCTATGTAATCATTCAGGAACTCAGGATTCCAGTGACTTCTAAGGTTGCCCTAGGGATTACCATTTCATTCAGCTAGAATGGAAAAGAGCATGGAAGAGGCTATGTTAGAAGCTTAAACAGGTCAAGCCTGGGAATTAAATACTTCCAGTTACATTCCATTGACTAGAACTTAGTCACACTTGCATCTATCAGCTGAGGTTAGAAATATAGCTACATATTCAGAAAGAAGGGAAACAGACTTTGGTAACCAACTAATAGTATATGCAACTACAATTGACCTTACTCCCCTTTCTACAGTTCTCTGTTTTGAAATTTTTTTATGGGAACATGTTGTTTCCCCAAAACAAGAGAAAACCAAAGTAAGTTTTATATTTGAAAGCAATACCAAATATCTTTCTACAAGAAGATATAATAACTAATATTTAAGGTTGAAATACACTTTTCAGGCCCTTGAAAATGATTAATTTAGAAACATAGTCTTCATTTATAAAACGTGTAATAAATTAAAAGTGACACAAATGTTTCATATGATCTAGCCATTTTTCATGTCACCATTTCTCAATACTGGTTTCATCAATGTTCCCCTACAGAACATTTTTAAACATTTTATTTCTAATCACCCCTCATATAAAATTTTAATACAATAGATATGTTAACATCCATTTACGTACTGTATACAAGGTCTGACAATTAAGACTGTGAACTTTCTGCCATTGACAGCACCATACAAACAACTTAGTACGGTTTTATAACCTTGGTATATCAGTGTCTCACAGCTGTGTTTGTGTCAATGTGTGTCAATGTCTTGCTGAGTGTCATTCATTATTGTTGTTGTGTGTTTTTGTGTGCTGTCCCAAGAATGTCAGAGCTTAAATTAGAGCAATGAACATTAAATTTCTTGTTAAATTTGGAAAGAATGGAAGTGAAACCAGGCACATGTCAGTCCAAGTTGATGGGGATAATTCTATGAAGAAAATGGCAGTGTACAAATGAATTAAATGTTTCTCTGTGGGAAGAGAAAGAATTAGCTATAGAGAGGTCTGGGTGGCTGCTATGAGAAAAACTTATTAAAACATTGCAAAAATTCATTGAATTGTGTGTCAAAATCATCAGCTGACTGAGAAGCACAGAAGTCCAAATAAACATTGATAGAGAAATAGAAAAATTTTCACTGAAACTCTTGGCATGAGAAATGTGTCTGCAAAAATTGTATTAAAGGAGCTCACCAATGAACAAAAGCAAAGAGGAGTTGAAGTTTGCCAATACCTTTTGCAGAGGCAAGACAATATTTTGAGCCATGTTATCACTGGTGATAAAACATGGGTGTACCAATATGACCCTGAAACAAAATGTCAAAGTGCACAATGGAAGTCAGCCAATTCTCCACGACCAAAAAAGTTCTGTCAGTCCACATCAAATCAAAATGATGTTGCTAACCTTTTTTGATATCAGAGGTATCATTCATTATGAATTTTTATCAACTGGACAAACAGTCAGCCAAGTTGACAATTTGGAAGTGCTGAAAAAACTGCATAAAAAAGCTAGATGAAAATGACCTAAACTTTTCTTCAACAACTCCTGACTCTTGTGTCACAATAATGCACCAGCTTACACGGCACTGTCTGTGTGTGAGTGTTTAGTCAGTAAACAAATAATGGTATTGGAACACTCTCCCTACTCACCTGATTTTTCCCCCAATTACTTTTTTCTTTATCCAAAGATAAAGGAAATATTGAAAGGAAGGCATTTTGATGGCATTCAGGACATTATGGACAATACGACAATGGTTCTGATGGCCATTCCAGAAAAAAAGTTCCAAAATTGCTTTGAAGGGTGGACTAGGTGCTAATATCGAGGAATAGTTTCTCAAGGGGAGTACTTCTAAGGTGACCATAGTGATATTTAGTAACGAGGTATAGAGTACTTTTTCTAGAATAAGTTTGCGAACTTAATGCCTGACCATATGTATATATGTGTGTATGTGTAATATATATATATATATATATGTATATATGATAAATTTTCACCCTTTTGAAGGCAGTATCACATTGTGATAAGGAACCTGAGTCCATAGAAGTTAAGCTACTTGTCCAAGGTCACAAAGCTAATTAACTGATCAACTGGAAATACTAATAATAAATACTTAGGTGTCTTGACCAACAATCCAATGCTATTTCACTACATGGTACACATATTAGCATTGCAATTGTCCACAATGTATAAAGAAAAAGAAAAAATGAACAATGTTTTATTAGATATGATGTAGTTGCTGGTTGGAATGTTTTTGTTTGCCTGCTTTTGGACTTGTTTATTTTACAGTTATTTTTACTTTAGGGTTGTTTTTTTCCCTCATGTGGTAAATGACAAAGGTTGATGTATACCCAGAGTTTTAGTAGTTATCATTTGTAAAAATATTGTAGAAGAAGAAATGATAATCAAATCAAAGTAAAACTCACACCCAGTCAGCTATGCCATGACCAGATGACTTATTCAGGTCAAAGTGTCTTTCTTCTCTCTGTATTCCTTTCAGTAACAAAAAACAAACAAACAAACAAAAAATGGTAGTAATCTATGACTTGTCTAAAGAAAAAAATAGTATCTCAGTGTGGCCAGTACCAAAAGGATCAAATGTGGCTGAATTTTCTCAGAAAGTAGCATTGACATTGTTTCCAACCAAGCACTAGCTAATGAAAAAATATATATATTAAAATAAAGAACCATGTATCACAGTGCCCACCTGAAACATGCTCTATGTTCAGAACAAAAAAAAAACAAAGAACAGATGTGTGCACACCAGAAATGACTTCCCAAATCTATGAAAGTGATTTTTAGAGAGCCTTTAAAATATTTTACGCAGGAAAGATGATGGTATGCCACAGACATTTAGACTAACTTGACAAGAACAAAATTGATGATCCTGATACTGAATCAAATTGACAATGACGCTTTTATCAGATTTTATTATAGAATATCACAACTGTATTTGAGCGTGAGAAGAAACTGCAAGGTTATAGAATTAGTTCAAAGTCTCTTAAAGTATTTCCAGAAGTAAGCATCAACTTTTCCTTTTAGGAACTGCTTGAACTTACATGGTAAGAAAAGGTGTATTCTTTCCTTTTGGTAGGGCAGGTAAAATTGTCACTTAGAACATCAAGTCACTAAATTTGTTTCTTAAAAGATCATCTCTTAGAGTCTGTAACACTACAGTTCTAGATAATTTTCTACTACCTTTTTAATGCAAATATATAGAGAGATATATATCTGGCTCAAATTGTACTATCTGACCTTTGCATTAATAGTCTTGCCTCTTGCCTGGCAGGCTAATAAAGAGTTTGGAGAATCATAAGAACTCATCTGGAAATGATAGAATTTCTGCCTTTGTCTTTCTTTCCTGGATACTAATGGCTTTTTGTCAGTCCTCTTCACTCAGTGTATGACACATGAAGCCATTTCATTTTGTTGTCCATTAACTTCAAGCATTATGACAAGAACAAAGCAACCTCCAAAGAAACTGAACTCAAACAGTCATATCAAATTTCTCCAATTCTTCAGCTTATAAGGTGCTATTTTCAATTGTCAGTAATGTTCATAAGAGTAAGTGATATCCATTACTAATTAAAGCATGCTGTTTAAATAAACACAAAAGGTCACCAAACCTAAACATATTACATACTATTGTTCAGTTTCCTGGTATATTATCATCTGACAATTTGTTTCTACCTTCTAGTTACCTATTTTTCCAAGTAACAAATGTATAAAATAAACGTGTAGAAAACAACATTGCACAATTGGTGCCACAAGGTTCAGGACTCCAATGTGGCAGGGAATACTGTTTCCTTAAGATCAGTAATGTGCATCATATCACTGCAAATAAAAGCAAAGAAGTTTTCATTTATTTTTCCTGAGTTTGTGGGGATCAAAGGCATAAACTACGGGGGAAATGCAGTTTTTATTAGGAAAATTGACACCTGTAATTAACTGTTAAATTTTTAAACAAACTTTTATCTATATGGATGTGCTGTTAAGACACAAATAAAATGCAATACCTTTGTCTGACATGCTGAACAGTGGCTTATTTTTAAAAGTTTCCTCATTTTCATGACGCTAAGTCCCCTGTAAAATATTTTTAACTATTTGCTCAATCATTACTTTAGCTCTGGCATTTGAAACTAATTTTTCTTTTAAAACTGTATCCCCCAACAGTATATTAATTACATAGAGGATATAATCTTTGATATCAAATCAATTTAGTAAGCCAGTGTAAGGAGTCAGATAGACTTTTTTAAGCTACTTAATATTAAGTTGTATGATTCAGTTATTATAATCAATTCCAAATTATCAATAGAAGTAGAAATGAGGAACAATTTACATGAACAAAACTCAGAGATAATTCCTAAACCTCACTTTAGCCAGTTGTATCAACATTCTCCCCAAAGCTTTTATTCAAAATGCACAATTGTGATATTAACTTATAGATTTTTAAAACATTTTATTTAATATTTTTATGGCCTAAACCATAACAGCTGCATAAATAAATCTTGGAGGAATAAAAAGTAGGAAATAATTTTTGTTGCTCATCTACATTCTTGCCTGAGTGATAAACCCTTAACATACATCCTCTCATCTCATTCTCACGCCTGTCTGTGAGGCTGGTAATGTTACCCACAATTTGCAAATAAGGTTATGAAAGTTCAAAGACTTTATAGAAATTATCTAAAATTGTTCAACTGACATGGAGCAGAGCCTATGCTAAGATTCCAATTGTATAAGCAAGTCCAGCAGATCGAGGGATTGACTAAAGTCAATGTATCCTTTTCACTTTAGCTAACCAGAAGACGAACTGAGATTGAAAGCTTCAAATGGTATTTATTTGCAGTACATAGTGGAGTTGCTATATTCCATTCTGACTCTACGATTACGCATATTGTAGCTTTGCTTCTAACTTTACAGCACTGTAGTTCTTTGGTGCACAGAAGCACTTCATTAGTTGCCATACAGTGAAAACAATACAGCTGAAGAGTAATGTTGACTTTGTTATTCAATGCAAAAAAAAAAAAAAAAAATCAGATGTTTATATCTGAGAGCTATAACATTTAGACATTTGAAAACTGATTCTTGTCTGATCTAAGATTCTGCCAACTTGAAACCATCACTTAAACTCCATTTAACCATAGTCTCACTTCTTTGCCTGAAAAATTAGTAAGCATGCATGTTTTTAGGCACGTGTAAGGTTTGACAATTAAGTTTGCTAGCTCGTTGTAGAAAAAGGTGCTAGATACCTCTTTGCTGAATTCGAAGTACCCTCCTTGGAAAGCTATGCACTGACCCCAGCACATAGTCCACCCTTCAAAGCAATTTTGGAACTCATTTTTTTGAATGGCCATCAGAGTCGTTGTCATATTACCCTTGATGTCATGAATGTCATCAAAATGTCTTCCTTTCAATATTTCCTTTATCTTCAGTTAAAGATAAATGTTGGGAAACCTGGGATGGCTCAATGGGTAAGTGCTCACTTTGAAGCTCTGGTGTCCAAGAATCAAATCCCGCTCCGGCCCATGCAGACCCATATGCTGAAGTGGAGTGTGTCCTCAGTTTGGTTCTTGCTGGGGTGACCTTCTCATGTGGGAGGCCCCCGGTTCAGTTCCAGCTCACAGGGGTGTGCCTCCCTTTCGGGAGGCGCTCGGCCTCGTGCCTGCCCTGCATGGCCCCCACTCACCTGTGTGAAATGAAACTATGTCTAAAACTGATGACATTCAACTATGGAGGCTGCTCTGGGCCCTCCCCCTTCTCTCTGTCTCTTTGTCTCTGTCTCTGTCTCTCTCTCTCTCTCTCTGTCAAAACAGTAAAATAAATCTTAACAAAGAAAAGAAAAAAGTCATTGGGGGCCAGATCAGGTGAGTAGAGAGGGTGTTCCAATACATTTTTCTGTTTATTGGCTAAAAACTCCTTCACAGACACTGCTTTGTGAGCTGGTGCATTGTTGTGATGCAAGAGTCATGAGTTGGCAAAAAGTTCAGGTCATTTTTGTCTTTTTCATGCAGCCTTTTCCACACTTCCAAGGAGTCAATTTGATGAACTGTTTGTCCAGTTGGTACAAATTTATCATGAACAATTTTTTCTGATATCTAAAAAAGGTGAGCAACAATGTTTTGACTCTTGATTTGGAATGACAGAACTTTCTTGGTCTTGGAGAATTGGCTGGCTTCCATTGTGCACTTTGACGCTTTGTTTCTGTGTCATATTGGTACACTCATGTTTCATCACCAGTGATAACACGGCCCAAAACATCATCTTTCCTCTGCAAATCATCTTGGAAAACTTTGACTCTCCTTTTCTTTTGTTCATTGGTGAGCTCCTCGGGGACCATTTTTCACACACCTTTGTCATGCCAAGAGTTTCAGTGAAGATTTTCCTAATTGTTTCTCTATTGACATTTTCTTGGTCTGCTATGCTTCTCACAGTCAGCCAACACTTTTGACACACAATTCAATGAATTTTTGCAATGCTTTCATTGGTTCTGCTTGTTACTGGCTGCCCTGACCTCTTCATCAGTGACACTTTCTCTCCCCTCAGAAAAATGTTTCATCCATCTGTACACTGCTATTTTCTTCATGGCATCATCCCCATCAACTTGGACTCACATGTCCCTGATTCCACTTTCACTCTTTCTAAAATTAACAAGAAATGCAATGTTCATTCGTTACTCTAGTTCAAGCTCTGACATTCTCTCAATGGCATACAAAAACACACAATAATAATTAACACCACTGAGCAAGACGCCTCACACATCCACACAAACACAGCTGTGAGACACTGATGTGCCAAGGTTATGAAACCTTAGAGCTGTCTGGACAGTGCTGCCAAAATAAGCATGCTGTTGCAAGTTCATGAACTTAATTGTCAGGCCTCATAACACACTGAAAAACAACCTCAGAATCAAAAAACTATAAGACAGTGCACTGAATGCTGAATCTGGTACTTTTCCTGCTTACCCAAGTCATTTCTAGTTAAAAAGCTATTGAATCAAGTATAAAGCAAACCAAAATAAGCCTGGTTTGCCAATTCTTAAACTCAGTTATCAATCACCATTTTGTTCTGGAAAATTTGGTTTAAGACATTTTGAATGACGGAAAGCAGAGAAACTGTTTATTAAATGTTTCCATGCCTTAAAAGAAATTAAAATTCACAGATATCAAAATAATATAAAAATACCGTGTTTGATTTAAGAATTAATAAATCAGACTACTGGATTAAATGTCCCTTAATAACTTAGGTTTCTAAGTAAAATTAGACAGACTTTTTCAATTTTTCTAAATTTTCTGGAATATAAGCATCATAAAAACTACTTGAGATACTTTTGATGGCAAGAAAAAGGGTTCATTTTACTCACTACAGCCACCCAGACCCTCCATTTTGCTTTTTTTTTCTTCCTTCCCAATGTCCTGGGCGTTAACATATTCACCAGAGCTTTATTAGGAAAAATCAAAGGGTGCAAAGTTCAAATCCATTAATTCTTGCTGTATGTTAGTGTCTCTGGTATAAATTTGATAGAGAAAAGGGTTTTAAATTGCCAAAAACTAAAAAGTATACCATTTGATGACATTTAAGATTGAAATTCCACAAGCAATTGAGAGCTGACTAAAATTTGTAGAAGATTCACTGCTTTACCTCTAAGACTTAAGAAGAAAGTAGTGTGACATAAAAGATGTGTTGTAAAATGTACAATAAGTTGTTCATTAAATTTTAAGACAATACGGGGAAGCCGGGATGGCTCAGTGGGTTAAGCGTTCACTTTGCAGCGCCGGGGACCGGGGATCGAATCCCAGCCCCGGCCCGTGCGGACCCATATGCTGAACTGGGAGCTCCCCCAGTTCAGTTCTCTCTCTGTCTCTGTATCTCTCTCTCTCTCTCTCTCTCTCTCTCTCTCTCTCTCTGTCAAAAATAAAAATAAATAAATAAATAAGAATAAACACTAAATAAAAAAAATTTTTTTTAAGAAAATAAAGACCTCATTACATAATCAACTGCGAAGATCAGTCTTCATAACATAGTAGAAAGAACATAAGACTTAAAAGAAGACCCAAATCTAAATCTCAACTCTCTTACTTGTTAAGTTATATGATCTTGGGGTAATCATTTAACATTTTCAGACCTCAGTTTCTTATCACATAAACTTCAGATAAAAATACATTATTTTGTTGGAAGAATTAAATAAGCTAATATACCTAAAGCACCTAGTATGGTGTCTAGCACCTAAAAGATATTCAATAAATATCAACAAGAATTATGATAATCCAGTTATTCCAACAAAGTGAAATAAGTCCAAAATGATCCAATAACTTTATTTTTTATCTATCTTCAATTCCTCTAAAAAATTATTTAAAAAAATATCTCGCAATATCTTGCAATACCACACACAATTGCATAGTACAATCACAGGAAAAGAAGAGGAATCCGGTAGACTACAGTGAAAATATTTACTATTAATATTTCTTTTTTTGTTGTTTTATTGTTAAATTTATTGGGGTGACATTGATTGATATCAATTACATTGTTTCCAGGTGTACAATTCTACATTATATTGTCTATACATCGCATTATGTGCTCACCATTGAGAATCAGCTCACTTTCCATCACCATATATTTGATTCTCCCTCCCTATCCCACTCCCACTAGATCTCCCACCCACCTCCCCACTACCCCTCAG
>PVKE010035437.1:0-16900 GCA_004027555.1 Craseonycteris thonglongyai | reverse complement strand
AAAAAAAAAAAAAAAAAAAAAAAAAAAAAAAAAAAAAAAAAAAAAAAAAAAAAATAAAATTACGGTATTTTCTTGGTAGTAAATTGTCTCCTAAATATTTGATAAAGTTGTTATTTACCCCTTAATATGTGAGCCAAGATAGTAGTGAATTAATTCAGGAAGACTCTTGTGTCCCTAAAGAATGAATTACAGGAATTTTGTTGTTTGCTACTGTAGATTGCCGTATATAACAAGGAACATTGTCGTAATACAAGATAACAGTGTTATTGAATAGAGCACATGTAAATGCACATGAGTTAATTACCTAGGACATAAAGTCGGTCAAAGGGCTTTTTTCTCTTGATAGTGCCACTAATTGACAATGAGAACATAAAATATTAGCAGAATATAAGTAGGTTTTTGACTATTTTTCCTCTAAAAATGTGTGATTTTACTATTATTTATGATTTCCATAAGAGAAACTAAACAAGAGAGCAAAATTAAAAAAAAATTATATACTACAGTCAAAATTTCAAAGAAACCTTACTAGAAAAATTGACAAAAGAGTTTGACTATTTAGAAAGAAAAAAATGTACATTTTCTAAATTACCTTAATTACTAGTTATGCAAAAGATTTGTTTATATAGTTTTGGTACTGTTTTTACTTCAGTTCAGGATTTAGTGGAAAAAAATGGACTTGGAATTCTGAAACCTTCAATACTCATTTTAATTCAGTTGTTTATTGATCATATAATATCTAGTAAATCATTTAATCTTTTAAAACTATTTTTTTCACTTTTTTTGTGATTCTAATATGTTTTGAAATTATTGTTTTCAGAATAAACCTCATAAAATATTTAAAAGCCAAATTAGGCAGTATATATTTAACACATAAAAAACTAACTGATTATTTGTGTATTAAATTAGAAAATGGAAAGCAAATTTTTCTACTTATTTTATTCTGGTGAATAGCAAGTTATTTTTATAACATTAGATGTTTTATTCAATTTATCTTTTTAAATAATTTGAAAAAATAAAGGGAAGCCTTTTCACATCCAGAAATTAGACATTTATTTTTGTTTAGGGCTTTTGCTGTGTTTTCTCTCTCTTACTCTCTCTCTCTCTCTCTCTCTCTCTCTCTCTTTCTCTCTCTCTCACATACACACACACAAACACACACTACACATACCACAAGAAAACACAGACAGAATCACCAAATTACAAGCCTATACATGAATGATATTTTCATTTATTCTTATTGGTTAGCTCTCTTTTTTAAAAAAAATAATGCATTACTTACAGGGCACCTGCATTAACAAAACTGACTCAATGTAATATTCAGGTTAATTATTTTATTCTTTGGAGTTTTTTTATTCTGATTTCTACTTCAGAGGGCAAAATGTGATAAAAATTGGAATTAGTAAAGCTCTTCCGGCCTGTAAATGAATTTCCAATATAAATAGCTAAATAAAGCAAATTATAGATAAACAACAGCAAAGGCTGACTACCTTAAGAGAGTAACTATTCCCCAAATTAGACACACCATTAAGTGAGATAAACCACCTAAAATTTCTCTTCAGTTTAATATATTTTCTTGCAGGAATTTTGTATACTACCACATTTATTACATAAATTGAGCTAATTGAGATAAAAATTTTTAATTGAAGTCTAAGTGTAATAAGTACGAATCAGTGGTTATAGTTATTCTTACCTTACCTTTCAACAATAAAAGTGATTACACAACAGCTGAATAAAATGAATCAAAAAAATTGTAAAATTATAAGCACCAAGCTTCAGCAAACAGCTTAGCTAGCTCATAATGCTTATATAACTCCCATATACAACACAAATATGAGCAAAACTGGTACTCTCTTGTCACTTTCAAAGTTTGAGTTATTTTGGTTATTTTTCAGAAGTCTGTGTATTTGACCAAAGTCACTGAATATCAGTGGTACTGGCTTAAAAATTTGTAAACTGCCTATAATTTTGCCAATTTACTCAAAACTTTAAAACAAAAAAATTTATGTGGTGGACAGAAATTCCATTTTCTCCTCACTCCATACTCCTTCCTTCAAAGAAGTTCTATCTGGAACTATGATTATGTTTGCTTACTATGCAAAATGTAATGGAAGATAGGGAGCTTGAGGTGAGGAGTAACCTGAATTTCCCAGGTGAACCCAATTTAGTCACACAGCTCCTTAACAGTGAAGAACCTTTCACAGGTGTGGTCAGAGAGTAAGAGGTAGCAGCAGCAGAAGGATTCAACTTTGACCACGTCCAGTTGCTGGTTCTGAAATGTGGGGTGTGTGTACAAAAAACCAAAGTTTGCTCACAACCTGAATGAGTAAGGAAGTAGGTCCTTCCCTAGAACCTCCAAAAAGAATGCAAAAGTGTCATTACTTTGACTCAGCTGGGTTAAATCTCTGCTGGAAGCCTGACCTATAGAACATAATAAATATGTTGCTATAAGTAAGTTTATGTAATTTATTATGACAGCAAATGAAACCTAATACAATTCAAAATCACAGGCATCATTTAATTGCCACACCTCTTTAGTGTACTTCATTTTGCAAGTTGCCCAGTTTTTCACCGATCATAACTCTCTTCAATATTGCAGGTAGATTAGTATGTCCTTCAATATGGGTTTGTCTTAAGTGTCCACGTGATCAACTTTTGGTTATGTGCATTTGGCAAAATGCTACAGAAGTGTTATGATGGTTCTTCTCTTTGTAGTTTATCACATGGAAAACGACTTTCATTTTTCCCATTATGATGATATCCATACCACCCCATTTGACTATTTTGCCAATCTCCCAGGCTTCTCAAACTAACTTTTTTTTTGGTAATTCATAAGAGTTTTGTAGTGAGTAATTCTCACATTTGTTAGCAAACATTCAATTGATTCATTTATTCATTCATTTATTGTGAGTGTGGGTTCTTGGTTTTCTTTTTAATTCAAAACATAATGATTACTATTATTATTTTCTTAAATATAATTATATCTCTTCAATGAAAGTTCTCGTTAAATGTTTCTGACATGATCATCTGTCTGTGAGGACATTTTTGTCACACCCCTTGAATATGAACATAGAACACGATGCCCTTCAGCACTATTTTGACTGTTCTTGAGCTTGGATGTTCCTCACCAGGCTGACCATTCTCATAGATATCCCTTGCATTCTACTGTGCTTTGACTTCTGAGGTTCACAATTTTTAAAGCTAGGTTACTTAGTTACTCAGTTTTGTGAGTAAGGGGAGTTATTCTTAGTTTTGTTTATTAATTCTATAGGGTTAGATTGAAAATTTTCAAATTTTCTAAAGTGATAAAAATGTTACTAAATACTAGAAAATTTTATAATTTTGCATTCAGTAAAATTCAGTAAGAAAATGTACTATAAAAATTTATTCACCTCATTTATTTACTCAAAAACTTCATGTACAACACACACACACAATCAGCAAAACCAACAAGTTAAAATGAAAAGTATTTTAAATGCTATGCCAGAAAACCTGGTTTCAAATATTTACTTTATAACTTGTTCTGAACAAACTAAATACTCTAAATCTGTTTTCTTGTTTATAAATAGAAAAAGAAAACTCACTGCCTTGCTCAGTTTACAATCAGTGGGAAGGGAATGAGCTTAGGAGTAAGATAATTTTTGGATTTGACTCTGTTTTGATATCAGTAATATGACTTTGGAAAATTTGTTTAATTTATCTCATCTTCCATTAGGCTTTCTATAACTTGGAGGTTGTAATGACTTTCAGAGATCTGAAGTAGAAATGAAATGGGATAATGTATATTAACACCTAGACTGAGGAAGCTGGGATGGCTCAGCATGTTGAGCACTCGCTTTGCAGCCCTGGAGCCTGAGGATAGAATCCTGGCTCCGGCCCTGGCCCATGCAGACCCATATGCTGAGCTGGGATATGCCCCAGTTCAGTTCTTGCCTGGGCCTATGCAGGAGGCTCCCAGCCCAGTTCCTACCCTGTGCAGCTCCGTGCCCATCAGTGAGTGTATTTTGGTGCTTTTGCAATAATCATCGTAGTCCACAAAGCTTAAAATAAAAGACTGATTGAAAGCAACAGGTGCAAGAAGGAGGATGGCAAAAGATCCCTGAGGGTCTAACACCACAACAGGGTGACACATAATTTTTTAGGGACATTGGGCTATAGAATTAGAATAGTTCAGTAAAAATTCAAATCCATCACTCTATTCTACCTCTTTATTTTTCTACCAAGAGTGAAGAGTAGTTTTAATGATAATCTAAATTAGTCAATAGTGGTGGTTTTGCATGTTAATTTTCTGATAATTACCAACCTTTGCAGAAGACTAGTGCTAGGAATTTTTTTAAAAATAAATCAACAATACTATTTTTATTAAACTCTAAATATCATTAACTATCCTATATGAATAATAATAAGCCTATGTGGAGGCTTCCTAGAAATTTTACTATTAGTTCTATCTTAGCTTTGGTTATTATTACACAGGATATATTATTGAATATATATATATATATATATATATATACATATATATACACACACACACACACACACATACACATACGTACACACACCCATATATACACACACGCACTCACACAAGGCATTTATAGCTTGTTTTGTTTGTTGGCTTTGTTTTGTACAGCTGTATGGAAAAAAAAACAAGCCATAAATTCCTGTATGTTTTCATATTACATGGCTGGATACTTTCCAGACAGCCCATGTATGTGTGCTTGTGTATGTTTGTGTGATTATTATGTATTATATAAAGTATTACAATAATACTTTGAAACTGTTGTTAGGCAATTAAACTTTAAAAGAACTATCTTTAAAATACTTTCAAGGTTGGAAATTTTAACAGTGGAAAAAATGAGTGTATTAGGTTTTTAGGAATCTTTTTACATGAAGTTTTTAGTTTCTTCTGAAAAATCTTTCAAATTTATATAGAACAGGTAAACCTGTGAATATTGCTTCCCTACTTAATACCCTTTCGTGACTCTTCATTGAACAGGACAAATCTATGCTTCTCATAGTAGAGTCATTTTGGTTCTGCCCACTCTTCAGTTTCCATTTAACCATTTCTCACATATATTCTGAAAGCTGGTTTTGTTAAACTGCTTATTGCTTTCTCTGTGCATTTTATGTGATGTGTTCTCTACAGGAATGACCCATTTGTTCACCCAGTGAGCAAGTACCCACTGATAGAACCCTCACCTCACATGCCAGCATCTCTGTGAATCTTTGACCACTTAGGCAGAGTTAGGTGATTTTTTTCTTTGTGGCTCCCATGTCTCTACTGACATTGTAGTTATCTTTATATGATCATCTCTTTCATTAGTTTGTTAGTTTCTCAAAAAAAGAGAGATCATGTTCTGCACCTTCACGATTCTCTAATGACTGGATCTGACAGGTGTTATATAAATCATTAATGAAGAATGAATAAGTGAAAGACAGGAAGAAAAATATTACTAGAATGCCAAATGGGATTCCCCAAGATAGAGATGAATGAGGACATTCTAACAACAAAAATTCATTTATTTGGAAATATGTTTAGGGACAACTAGAGGAAAGGTAATTTACCTTTTTTTTCACAACCACCTTCCCCATGCCATGTATAAAGAGTAGAATTAAAATGATGCCATTACATTCAGTACACCCTAATGGGCATGATAAATTTCCATCACTAAAACATGTGATGTGTTTGAACAAATTAACCCTCTCTTAATACTTTGTCACAACTTCATCTCTATAGTTCAGTCCACCCCTTCACAATTAGAGAACACTTGAGTGATTTTGTTTTCTTACGTATTTTTAAGATCTACCATTTATGATTTATTCTTCTCTCTACTGCGCAGTTATAATGTCATCCATAATGCTTTTAATGAACTTCTATTGAAGCTAGCATTCAAATGATGCCGACATTAGGGTAAACAATATAGCTTTGCAAAAACACTATGAAAACCTTGAGCTCATGTATATACTATTTATCTTCTGTGAAATTTGACAGAAATAAAGGGTGTCCCAAAATTCACGCAAGATTTAAATTTTGCATCATCTGTGCGGTAAAATGTTGCCAACGGAAAAAAGGCAACATGACAGCTGACAGTACAGGGTTATTAAAAATGGAGGGCTACACGAAAGAACAATGTGTTTTCATTGTTGAGCAATGAAAATTTACAATTTTTAATTATAAACCTGTGTTTTCTATCAAAATTACTTCTTGCGTGAATTTTGGGACACCCTTTATTTTAGCTTTATTTTAACATAGTTAAATGAAGAGAGGCACTTGAACAAAAATAACCTTTTCATATCATAAGGTGCTCAAATCTTCTACTGTGATTCAGTTTGCACATAATACCTGCTGAGTTTCTAATGCAAATTATCACAGTGTGTTCCCTGTGGGTCTAAACACCAATTCTTTCTTGTTGTGATTTCATATCTTCAGCAATGATTACAATGATTCTTTGTCAGCTCAAAGCTGTCACCATTGTTCTCCAAGGACTGCAATCATAGCTATCAAATAAAATACAGAAGAAAAAAATACAGATAGCTAGTCATATAGAATAAAAAAGGGCCTAGTGCGCTCAAATATAAAAGAAAAAAAGAAAAACAAATGTTTTTCTTCTCTCTCACAAGAAAAAAATAAACGGTGTACTTTTGATCTTGTCATATCACCTTACTAATGAAATTTAATGTTTTAATAAAGTACTTGGCATCACTACTATACTTTTTATTTTGCTACAGCAATATTCTAATATAAGCCACTGATAGTTGCTCTTCTGTTCAGTCCTCCTTAACACATTTCCCTTTTCATAAAAAGTGAAAAACTATACAAACACTCAATTGCCTGATTGCCCAAATACCTCTACTAATTTGCCAAGGTTAGCAGAAATGGAGCGTAGAGTATGTTGTTGGCTATGCATGGAAGAAGGGTGCAGAAACAGCACAAGGCTATATATTTCACACTCCATAAACAAAATGGTGAAACACACACTAGAAAGGTGCAATGCTTATCTAAATTCAGGCAAAATCAGTAGCTTTGATCTCTGTTAAGTTAAATCACTGTCTCTTCAAGGAATATCCAAATCATTAACTCAACAAACCAGATGATGAAAATACTCACATATACGAATACTAAGTAAGCAACATTTCTGAAGCTATGAAAAATAACTTCATATAATGGAGCAGAACAATAATGACTGGAGTTGCTTTAGAGCTTTTTTTCCCTCTTTTTTCATAGATGTCTCAATATATACAAAAAGTATACTGAGTAATTGTGAACTGAACATAGTGCTTAGTGCATAGTGCATACATAGTAATTGTGAACTGAACATGGCATTGAAATAGCAAAAATAAAGAGCAATTTATGATACCTTGAAGCTCACAGTTTAGTGGAAAGAGCAAGTTATATAGACAAATTAATAAAATAGAACACATGATTAGCACTTGTATCACTAAGAATAATCTAGATCATAACAAATGTCCTCTCAATCACAATGATTTAACTAAAATTGTCATTATTGTTTGGCTTGGGTCTCCTCTATGTCATTTTCTTTTCTTTCTTTCTTTCTTTCTTTTTTGACAGAGAGAGACAGAGAGAATGGGGCGGGCCCAGAGCAGTCTCCACTGTTGAGCATTAATTTTCCATATGGTTTCATTTCACACGTGGGCGCTGGGCTGCGCAGGACAAGAACGGGGCCGGGAGCCTCCTGCATAGGGCCCAGCAAGAACTGAACTGGGGCACACACCCCAGTTCAGCATATGAGTCCACATGGGCCGGAGCCGGGCTTCAATCCTTGGTCCCTGGGGCTGCAAAGCGAGCACTTAACCCGCTGAGCCATCCCAGCTTCCCCACTATGTCATTTTTATTATGAAACTCAAGTTAAGGAATAGTCTCCCTGTGGAATATTCTGACTTTATATATTTTGCCTGTAAGAAACTTATGTCAATGCCACTCATATTTTACTGGCTTCACCAAATAACATGACCCAGGCTAAAATTAACCTTGTGGAAAAATATAATCTTCCCTTTGCAAGGAGCAAGAAGAAAAAAGGAAATAAATTATGCAGCTCTTACAGTACTATAAAAGAGGAGTAGACTAAGTGCTTTTGAAAGATAGTGTGTAAATCAGAGCTAAGTCTGGAGGAATCTAATGTGGGGAGGGCTTCACAGAGGTGGTGACAACTGAAGCACATCTTAAACCATAAACATACTCTGTCAAGTATTACCACCTCTCACATTATTGAAGGTGTACAAAATAATTCTCTACAGTGACTCAGAGGAAGGTTTGGAGTATAAAGAGAATCATATGTTTGGGTAAGAGTGAGAAGTTCAGGACTAGAATTGTAATAGTTTGCAGAAGGGAAACGGTAGTGACTTGAATGCGTTATAATTGGCTTTGAGGAGTCAAAAGAGACATTTAAACTAGAAAAGTACATGGACCTCAAGCAGTTCCCTCTGGTCTCACAGGGACATGTGAAGTAAGAGACAGTTACAAAATAGCCTCAAGAAGATATAGGTCTGAAATAGGGCAGAAACAGTGGGGATCTGTTTCTTCTTGGGAAATTTTAATTTGTTCAAATATGTTTAGTGAATATATGAGACTTTAGCTAGTTCCTCATTGAAACTGAGGTAAAAGTGATTAAATACGGAGACAAAAACATTTATTGAGTGACTTCAACCAACTTTAAGCAGTATGATATTAAAACATTAGGAGTTTTAATCATAAATTACTTTTTAAATTGTGATAATATATACATAACATAAAATTTACCATTGTACCCTTACTTCAGTGTGTAGTTCAGTAGCATTAAGTACATGCACATTGTTGTGAGACCATCATCACCATCTATCCTCAGAAATTTCTTCATCTTGTAAAAATAAAACTCTTCCCACTATACAATAACTCCCATCAGGAAGCTGGGATGGCTCAGTGGGTTAAGTGCTCACTTTGCAGAGCCGGGGACCGAGGACCGAATCCCGGCCCGGACCGTGCGGACCCATGTGCTGAACTGGGGAGTTCCCCCAGTTCAGTTCTCTCTGTCTCTGTATCTCTCTCCTCCTCTCTCTCTCTCTCTCTCTCTCTCTCTCTCTCTCTCTGTCAAAAACAATTTAAAAAAAGAAAAAAAATGTTAAAAAAAAATTAATTAAAAAAAAAATAAACAACTCTCCATGCCTGCCCCCCACATCCCCTGGAAAATACTGCTTGACTTCCTGTATCTGAATTTGACTACTCTAAGTACTTCATATGAGTGATTTAATGACATTGAAAAAAATGAAAAATTATAAATAAATATATGAAGTATATAATATATTATTCTGATTATGATAAACTGACTCATAAAATAATAAAATTTTCTGTCTCAGTGGTTCTGTGGGTACACTAGCTCAGTGATTGTCTGGAAGGACTCATGTAACTCAACATAAAGTTATACTCATGACATATTTATTTCAGAAAAGGTATAAGAACATTTGTAAAAAGATGCATAGACAAAGGCTGGCATGGTCAAACATAGACTTTCTTGTTCTTTTTTTTAAAGATTTATTTTTATTGTTTTTGATAGAGAGAGAGAGAGAGAGAGAGAGAGATACAAAGACAGAGATAGAGAGAAGGGAGAGGGCCCAAAACGGTCTCCATAGTTGCACATCATTGGTTTTTCCACATAGTTTCATTCCACAGGTGGGAGCAGGGCTGCACAGGGCAGGAACTGGGCCGGGGTCTCGCCCCAGTGAGAACTGAACTGGGGGCACTCCCCAGTTCAGCATATGGACACGTATGGGCCGGGGCCAGGATTCGATCCTCGGTCCCCAGGGCTGCAAAGTGAGCACTTAGCCCACTGAGCCATCCCGGCTTCCCCTCTTGTTCTTATCATACAGATGCATTTGTTACTTACAGGAAAATCCCAGTTACTTAGTTCTTAGTATTTGATCAAGTTTAATTACCATGGCTACAGGGATAAATAAGAAAATAGTAAAGTAGGCCTGATGCCTTGACTTTTACCTCACATGTACATAATTTTATTTTTAATTAGTTTTATTAGGGTAACATAACTTAATAAAATTATACAGGTTTCAAATGTACAGTTCTATATTACATTGTCTATATATGACATTGTGTGTTCACCACCCATAGTCAAATCTTATGTCATCATGTATTTGACCACCTTTACCTTTTTCTACCTTCCCTTCTTTCCCCATACCCAAAGATTAAATACTGCCATTTGTATTATCTTGAGATTATCATGTTAATGATATTCCCATATAGGGATTAATGATAATCCTCCTATATAGGAGGCTTGCCCTGGTGAACCACACATGGCCCCACATTCATCTGTGTGGAATAAAACCATGTTGCAATTAATGGTGTACAACTGTGGAGACTGTTCTGGACTCTCCTCCCTTCTCTCTCTCTGTCTCATCTTCTCTCAAATAATAAAATAAATTCTTGAAAGAAAAAGATTTCTGTATCTTTGCTGGTTTTTGTGTAGTGTTTTTATAGACTATTTAGCATGGGGAATAAAAGTCACTGAAGACTATTGATGAAATTTTGTTTCTATTTTTAATTCTGTCAGTTTTTGCTTCAAATATTTTGGGCTCAGTTATTAGGTTCACAAATATTTGCATCTTCCTCATACATTTATCCTCCTGTCATTTATGAAATGTCACGCTTTATCTATAATATATCTTATCTTAAAGTCTATTGTATCTCACATCAATACAGCCACTCTAGTTCTTCTATGAAGGTACTTTCCCTCACATAAATATCACTTGTCATTCTTTTCCATTCAACTTATCTATTGTTCTGAATCTGTGGTGTGTATTTTGCAAACATCATCGAGTTCAGTCTTGGTTCCTTATATCTACCTTTTTAATTATTTAGTTGAAAATGTTTCTACCATTTCCGTATTTGTTGTCAATTTGTCTTGTGCCTTTGTTGTTCCCCCATGGCTTCCTTACTGGCCCATTTTGTATTGAATAAATATTTATATTATAACAATTTATTCTATTGATTTTTAAATACACAATTTTGACTCATTTTCGTAGTGGTTGCTTTAGAGATTAAAATGGGCATCTTACATTATCACAAAAATTTCAAAGTGAATTTAACTTATTTCTGGTAAAGTATAGAACTTTGGCCTCCTTGTAACTTCATTTCCCTCCCCATCCTATGTGTTATAATTGAAATCCCAGGGCTTTAAAGTTTAGAACAAATGTCATCAGAAGCCACTGAATTGTTTCGTGCAAGAAAACGAGAGGTTCCGGTATGCCTTTCCCAACCAGTTCTGTAGGAAGTCATATTTATGTAAACCTTGCACACCTGAAAGAGCAAGAATCTGTAAATAAAAGAGGATGGTTCTATTCTGCCAAGGCCTGCTGGACTAACCCGTCAGACCTGAGAGTGGTGGATGAGAGATTAAAGAAAATCACAAAGATGAAAACACAAAGACCAAAGCTGGGATCAGGAGGTCCACTGAACGCTGATGGTGGAGCAATGGCACAGTTTTATTTTAGCCCACAGCTTATATACAGCAAGTCAACTTTCGTATGCTAATGTACATTGTCTTTCTTAAGCTAGGGTGACCAGACGTCCCGCTTTTGGTGGGACAGTCCCAATTTTTAACAATTTGTCCCGCGTCCCACGGCGTTTTAAAAAAGTCCTGATTTTTGGAAAGAATGCACGACAAGCTAGGGAACGGCAGGAGATAGACCAAATTTTTAATCAAGAACCCCCTCCCCCCCCAACCCACCCCACCCCATCAATGGTGTCCCGCTTTACCAATGTTAAAATCTGGTCACCTTATCTTAAGCCTTTCTGAGACCTCCTCCCTGTCACACCCTCTAAGCTAATTTGCCTTTGGCTTTCTGCATACAATCTCTTCAGGGATCAGTGGAGGCAAGACACCCCCATGGACAGTTTTGCAGGATGTGGGGCCCTGCCTCTCGAATCCGGCTCTCCACACTATTCCAGCTGTGATATTGCTTAAATCATTCAGTGTTGTAGAGTTAGTCCCTCCGCTGATAAGGAGCTTGTATTCATGGCCTTTGCTAGTTCAATCAGTGATACAAGTGCAGTTTATGCCTCATCTTGTGCTAAGATGTAATGTCTCCATCCTTTTGTTCATCACAGAGGTGAGTACCCATATCCCAGTGAGCCCTGTAAGTGCTGACTGTTCTGTCCTTTCAGCTTGTGCCTAGCACTTGCCCCTGAAATCTCTTTTTTGCAGGTATTTATACACAGTGTAGAAACTGATTAAACTAAGCATTACCCTTGCAACAAAATCTTTTTGAGCCTTGAAAGTAATGCGTCTTTAAGACAAATTTCCTTTCCAGAAAAAAACATTATTTTTCATATATAAATATTCATAATTACATTTCAAGAAAGGCACAATTTGTTGAATGTGCTACCACAAAAATGTTAATTGCACTCTCAGCAGTAGATATATAACTCTGAAATAATGTCTCCCTCTCTTTTATTTTCAACAAAATTAGACTCTGTATGGTAGATGCTACAGTGCTCTTTTCAGAAAAGAACTTGGTAGAAACTGAGTCACAGGTTCTACTCACCTGAAGAGTAATTCCATGTCAGATCCGAGGGCTGCAAGGTCATTGAAGTAGAGGATAAAGTAAAGTCAAATAGCTCAAATGATGAGCTGTGTGTAGTAGGACACTAACACATCTAAAATTCAGAACAAGAATGTGATTTGTACCAACAGTTTATCAGAAATAGCAGACAGAGACATAAGGGGCGTACACTCAGAATCCAGACTATTTTCCTTAAATGTATTGTTATTGCTGCTGACTTCCCTTGTCCTATGCGTATTCACACAGATTCTCCTTTATGGAGGATTCTGGATTCTAAAATGCTGCATAGTGTAATACATTTAGTTTGATTGGTCAAATAGAGTAAATTTAGACTCACTTATCCTGCCATGCCAACTTTATATTTAAAAATTTAGAACTTTACCAAGTAAAGACAGAAAGCCTTTTTTTCTAGAATTTTTTTACTTAGAGAAATAAACCATGGTTATGAATCATATGATCCACTGAACTAGCTAGATACTTAATATTACCATGTTTCAGTTCTTATTATGGACACAAAATAGATGTAGATATTTTTATGAACACTAAATAGAGGAGAAGGTTAAAAAGACACAAAAAGGAGTTATAGAGTGTTCACACTATGCCCGTCACATTAGGGTGGGGCACAAGACTGAAATTAAAGGAAAAACATACCGTACGCACTGGGATGTACCACAGTCTAATTGCTTCAATAGCAAGAATATGCAAAATGGTGCAAACTTTGCTCTTCCTCCTTTTACCTGCTTTCTCCAAGTTGGAAAACATACTAAAAAAGATCTTTTGAATTCTAGGCAGTAGAAAATAGGAGTAAAACAGGAAGAAGATATTAGAATATTTGGTTATCATTTTTTAATTTTAATTTTATTTTTATTGTCTGAGAGAAGTTTTGTGTGTGTGTGTGTGTGTGTGTGTGTGTGTGAGAGAGAGAGAGAGAGAGAGAGAGAGAGAGAGAGAGAGAGAGAGAGAGAGAGAGAGAGAGAGAAGGGGGAGGGCCCAGAGCAGTCTCCATAGTTGTACATCATTAGTTGTGATTTGGTTTCATTTCTTACAGGTGGATGTGGGACTACACAGGGTGGGAACTGAATGGGGGGTAGGGAGGTGGGGGCTCCCATGTGGGAAGCCAGAGCCTTCACACCCAAGCCATCCCAGTGATTACCAGTTATGCCACAGACTGAGGCTAGAAATTGAACCCCAGGCCTCGTGTTTGCAAGGCAAGTGCTCAACCATTGAGCTATTCCTGCATCCCCAACATCTGATTATCTTTGGGGAGATGGTGTACCCAGATTTCCTAAGAATTCTTCCTAAGTCAGAAGACCTCAAATATTCTTTCTTGTGGATGGTGTGATTTTCTAGATGTGTCAATGGTGAGGCTCATTACTTTATAGGCACAATGAATAAGTCGATAGGGTAGTTAAAGTTTTTAATTTGAAAAATAAATTAACATTATATCACATAATTTATGGGAAATGTGCAATATATTTTATTGACTGCTTGTAGAAGTTGGAAATATGATTTATATGAATTTGCTCTTTCTACATGATGAATGGATTGTCACAGTGAGGATTATGGAATTAGCTAGAAGAACAGATGATTAACCACCACTGCCTTTTGGCTAGTGAAGTTTTACCTTCTGATTTTTGAACATTAATAAATCATACTTCAGCATATGGGACTATTTTGGCAATAGAGCCACTATCAATTTAATCATCTCAAACCAGAAAGCAACGTGTAAGTGGCAAATGCTGCAGACATGAAAACCAGTTACTAAAAACAATTGAGTATTATTCTTATAGTCACATTAATTACAGCTGAAACAAACCTTGAAGAGCTAAGAAAACATAGCACAACTTATCTACTATTTACTAGGGGAAAAAAGAAATCAATATAGCCATTAATTGCACAAATAGCAATAAATACTTTGGCCCCTGTCCAGGATGTGTACCAACTGAGAGAATTTTTCGTACTGCTGGTTTCATTACACAGATCATAGTCACAATAAAGCAGGCAGTGGACTGCTGTTCAATAAACTAAATTTAATGTTACTCAATTATGATCATTGCGCTCAGATATAATACTAATAGGAATGTCAGCTGCGATTACATTTTTAGATTTATGTAAAATAATTCAAATGCTATTTGCTATCCCTCAGATAGACGGTTTATCCGTTGTTTATGCAGTTCATCGATATTGATCATGCACAGCAAGTAGCATAGTAGAGGCCCAATGGCGAGTATATGCAACATCCCTCGTGCCAGCCTGCAGGGTGCTGTGCCAAGCACTGGGGGCAGCATGCCAAGTCATCAAACAGATAGCACCTCTGCAAAGCTGTCTTGCTGGGGTTTTTTTACACTTTTTTTTTTTTTTCAAATTGCTCACATGTGCCATGAATAATTATTGCCAACATTACCCAGCATGAAGCAGAAATGAAGGCAAAGAAATGTCTTTCTTAGAGAATTCTTTTTAGAGCTAAATGAATCTAGTGAAGATATCACTCTAACATCATTATAGGTTGTTATGTATGGCTGGGGCTGTGTCATTTAGTGAAGTAGTACTCAGTGGGCTGAGCAGCTGGTATATATGATTTTTTATACCACCTGCAAAAAGGATGCCAAACCATATAATCAACCACCTGGCCAAGAGAGTAGGGTAGCTAAACACTACTTTGTTGTTGCTCCCACATTTTCAGAAAGTTCAAGAACACAAGCAGACATAGGTAGAGTGAATATTGTACAAGATAAGGTTTGTCAAGCTTTTCTGTTCAATAAAGCATATAGTGCCTGCTGTTCAGAGTTCTGTTGAACAGCTTTGCTTTATTTCTAATGAAGGTGTTTGGGCATTTTTCTGGCACACATGGAGTAAAATTATGTACTTAAAACAACATTTTAGAATAACAGCGCAACAAACCACCACTTCAATTGCACTGCAACAGATTGGAAAAAAAGAAAATAAATATAAACCAAATCTCGATAATGAATTAGTGTCATTATTATGGATGAATCATTCATTTAGGAGAATCTTGCCTAGTTTTAAACAACCTGCATGTCTAGCGGCTTTCAGTGAATTTCTTTCAGCCTTAAACATGTGTTTATAGTCCCCACACCCTTACTCATGGAGAAAATACTTTAAAGGTGGCCTCTTTACTTATTTGGCTATAAGTGAATATGAGAATAATTTGATTGTAAGCTAATCTTTATATCACCAGATTTCCAATGTCAGCAATGTCAATTTCATTATTCCACCTTTTCACTGGCTCAGCACTAGCTTGCTTTCTGTGGCCCACGCACCTTTTAAAATTCTAGTCCCTTGTTCGACAGGTAACTGGGAGAAGAACTAACAACTAGACGAGGGTATTCAGTGTTAAACAAAGGGAGTTGCTGCTTCCAGACCAAGTTGCTCTCATTATCTCTGTGGCTATGAGTTTAAGCTCATTAGATTCTTCCCTTTGTCTCTTTAAAGGTAGAAAGACTGATTTGGGACTTGTTGACTCAATCCCAACTCCTTAAATTAAAAAGGCTAGAATTTTGAAAACTTATAGAAATTGTGCTATGAAATATTTGTTTTCTATTTAGCCATCTCTTTTTTTTAGGTGACTTGGTTACCCCCACCCCCACCCCGTTTTTTTGTTTTATTTTTATTCCCATTTCTTCGTTGAAGAGAAGATTCTCACAAGGAAGCTTTTAAAACTGTCATTGCTTTGTGAGAATATATGAAGGGATTTTGCCAATCACCGCAGATGTGTCTTTTTACTTCTGTTTCCGCTAAGAAAAGGAGATAAAGGAGAAGAAAAAATGAAGCTTTGAAAACTATTAGAAAATGTACTGTGTACATTAAATGCAAAATCTAGGACATGAGCAATATGATCTTTTATTTTTTTCAAAATGAACTCTGGACAAGAAGAACCTAAGTATAAAATATATATATATTATATTAAGTATATAATAATTATACATTGAATAATGTTCTTCAGATTATGATTTTTTTCAACCTTGACATTACAGTGTTTAATTTTATGTGTCAACTTAGCTGTGACATTGACTTTTGGAAAAAAAAAAAGTTTGTTTTTTGTTTTGTCTCTATTTTTGGAAGTCAGTTTGCACAGATTTTTCTTGTTCTTTCTATTTTATGTCTTAGATTTTCTCATTTCTGTGGTAATCTTTATTTCTTAGTTAATCTTTGTAATTGAGTATCCAGGATGATTCATAGTGAGTGCTGGCATAACATTATTTTGCATTTTATAAGTTTATTTCTTCAGAAACTATTCTTGGGATAGAAGAAATGATGTTAGGCTCTTCATCACTACATGGGACACAGAGTGAGACATAAGCTTATCCGAAAT
>PVKE010035436.1:0-16895 GCA_004027555.1 Craseonycteris thonglongyai | reverse complement strand
AACCCTAGACTATTTGGAGGAAGTGGACCTAAATTCAGTAGTTACTTCCACTGATGGTGAGAAACATCTTGGAATTCAATCTTATTCTCCCATAGATGAGAAAACCATTATGGGAGAAGCCAAAATTGCTGTTCCTCTTCATGTCACTGACAGTGAAAGAGCCCAGAAACCAGAAACCTCTCTTTCATCTAAATGGAGTATTTCTGTTCTTAAGGAAGAGCCAAGAAGGGATCAAAACGAAAAATCATTCATTTCATTTGATGCAATAGATAAGGTGCCACAACAGCAAGAATCAGATTCATCTAGCCTCACAAGTAAAATTATCATGAAGGCATCAGAGAAACCAGAGTCAATAATTTTGCCAGCAGAAGAATATAAAGGCAGTTTAATTGATCTTGATGAAGACAGACTAAAGAAAGAAGTGCCCAAATCCACTTCTTTGAAAATATCGGAAGAGGAAATAAAACTCAGATCTGTTAGCCCAACTGCAGAGAAAGATAACTTGGAAAGCAGATCATATTCCTTGGCAGAAAAGAAGGTGCTGGCAGAAAAACAAGAAGCTGTGGCCCCATTAGAGCTAAGAGATAATAATGAAATTGGAAAGGCACAAACTACATATGGATCTAGCCTTATTAAATTGGAAGAATCAAAAGCCACTGCTGTGTTGCAGCAAGTCTATCAAAGTGAAGACCACAAAGGAAGACACAAAATTACCGAGGAGAAGAAAGGAGAAGAAAAACCAAAACAGTCACACATATTTTCAGAAGGAGAGAAGCAGCAGGAAATTCCATCACAGCCATATTCACATATACTTTCACAGCCATATTCTGTGAAGGTAGACAGGTCTATGCCTGAAGAATCAGATGTCTCTTTAAGTCACTCGTTAGGTAAAACTCAACCATTTTTATTAGATAAAACTATATCAATTACTAAAAAATCAGAAACCATGATCTCAGAGGTTCACCCAGAAATCAGGGAAACAAAGACAGTAGGAACCCAACCACATCTATTAGAAGAAAGGAAAGGGTTGATGGAGAAAACCAAGACTTTTATTCCAGTGGATCTTCCTCATGGTGATGAAATAGAGAACCACTCTTTTCCTAAAGAAGGAAATCTTATATTGCAAAAATCAAGCAGGGATATGGTGAGTCACAGTGAAGAAAAGGGACAAGTCACAGTATCAGAGCTGTCAAAAGGTGGTTCAACAGATATCACAAAAGAAAGTATGGAACAAGGATCTCCATCTAAAGAATCTGAAGGGGTTTTAGATCGTCCTGTGGATGAAACAAAGACTTTAGTAACACCGCCATATTTGTTGTCACCTATGAAACCACAAACACTTGTTTCAGGGGCTTCTCCAGAAATTGTAAAAGTGAAGAGACACGCATTGACTCCAGATGGTCACCCAGTCCACACTATCCAAACATCCAGGGAGCAAACCTCTGAACAATCTGTTCTTTCAAAGCACCACTTGGAGGCTGCAGAAGCTGGCCCTATAGATGAACCATACTCTTCAGCAACCAGCAACTATGCTGAATTTATAATAAATGCATCAACAACCAATGCCAATAAAATGATTTCTACCAGAGAAATACCAAAGGAGCCTAAAGACACATATTTAAAAGGTGAAGAATTTAAAAAGACTAGTAAGCCAGCTGGACTTTCAGAAGATCAAAAGAGCTCCTTCAGTATCATTTCTGAAGGCTGTGAGATATTGAATATTCATGCTCCTGCATTTATTTCTTCGGTTGATCAGGAAGAAAGTGAACAAATGCAAGATAAGTTAGAATATTTGGAAGAGAAGGCCTCATTTAAAACTCTACCCCACCATGATGATAGTGAGACAGTTGCTTGCCATAAAATGTTAAAGATTAAGTTAGAAGATTCTGATAAAAAAGTTACATCATTGAAAGAAAATAAACAAAAGGAACCTCATAAAACCAAAGAGATATCTACAGATTCAGAAACTGGTGATTCAGACTTTAATCAGTCTACAATTCCCAGTGAAGAGGATTATTTTGAAAAATATACGTTGATTGATTATAACATCTCCCCAGACCAAGAAAAGCAGAAAATTCCATGGAAATTAAATGTAGATGTGGCACTCTCAAAGGAAATTCCAGAAGAAACTATCTCTTTTCCAGAAAGTTCAGAGGAAAGTGCCCTAGAACCTGAATATGACTTGGTAAAATTAGATGAAAGTTTTTATGGCCTGGAAAAGGACTACAGCAAATTATCTCCCCTAGAGACCCAAAAATCTTTGGTTATCCAAAAATCATCTGATGGAGATGTTCCAAAGAGTACAAACAGAGATGTGGGCTCAAAGTCACCTGGGATGCCTTTATTTGAGGCAGATGATGGAGTTTTGTCACCAGCCCAGATATTTCCCACCACTGCTAAAGCTGTTAATCCTGAACTTATAGAGGAACCACCTGCACTTGGATTTTTATACAAGGATCTGTATGAAGAAGTAGTTGGAGAGAAAAAGAGGGGAGGGGAGACAGTTTCTGAAGGTGACAGCATGAATTCTGAAGCATCACTTCCAAGCAGAAATTCTGATGATGCCACAGGAATATATTTTGAGAAGTATACACTCAAAGATGACATTCTCCATGTTACATCTATAACTGAAAAGGACCAAGGCCAGGGTCTGAGAGAAAAAACAGTTGGTAAGGATGATTCATATCAACCAATAGCAGCAGAAGGGGAAGTTTGGGAGAGATTCGGAGCCATTCTTGGGGCAAAGAGTCTGGAAGAGGAACAGAAAGCGGCTTGTAGGGAAGGAGAATCAGGAGGCCATGTGGAGATTCTTGACAATGTAGCTACACAGAAGAAAGCTCCCATTACTGAGGAAGTCAGAGTTGTAACCCAGAAGATAAGCTATGCAGTTCCATTTGAAGATACCCATCATGTGATGGAGAGAGTAGATGAAACAGGCAGTCAGAGTAATGAAGCAGCAAATGCAAATCCAGAGGTCAATCTGAATGTCCCAGTGCAAGTATCCTTCCCAGAGGAAGAATTTGCATCTGGTGCAACCTGTGCTCAAGAAATGCTGGAAGAAGTACCTGGGCCAAGTGAAGATAGGCTCTGCAATAGCCCTATTCAGGATGAGTATGAATTTGCTGAATCCCTGAATTATGAAGTGGTTACTCAAGACACTTTACCAGAACGGTACTCAGAACCCACCCCTGAAGATGTGTTATCGCAAGGAAAAGAATCCTTTGAACACATCAGTGAAAATGAATATGTGAGTGAGGTGGAACAAAGTATGTATGCTGAACAGAAAGAGTTGGGCAGGGAGAGGACAGAAGACCAACTGTCATCAGAGTTAGGCGCAGTGAAGGAACAAAAGGAACTGAAAAAGTCCCAGATTGATACATATTGCTACACTTGCAAAAGCCCAATTTCTGCCATTGACAAGGTACTTGGCACCCACAAAGATCATGAAGTTTCAACGCTTGACACAGCAATAAGTGCTATAAAGGTAAATATATTTTAAAGCATGTAAGTACATAATAATACATATACATTTAATTTGTTTTCATATTTTAAAAATGGACAATATTTAATACATTCATTTTAGGCATGATAGTTAGTCTGAAAGAAATCTGAGAATATTTCACTAGGCATTTAGTTAAGATCAGTTCCCAAATATTTATTGAGTATAAAGTATGTGCCAAGTATTTTTTTTTTTTTTTTTTTTTTTAGGTTCTGGGGATACCAGGATAAATAACAAGGTTGCTGCTGTCTTTGAGGGGTTTTATCTTATGGCAGCCCTTATCATTACCCAAAAAAGCCAAATAATTTTAAATGTAAAAATGTACTTTTGAACATAAAACAATTTATTTTCTATTACCTACAATATCATTCTTTAAAAATTACATGTTTATATTACACTGAGCAATTTGACTGCAAATTTTATAAAAAAGACATTAAAACATTTTAAATTTTGGTTTCCTTTATATTCTTAATTTCTCAAATTGATGTTAGAAATGGAAAACCTTTGCACTCTTTCTGGCTCTGTCTGTAGACTCGCAATGTTAAAAAGTTAAGGCACATACCCTTATGTATGTAATTATAAATATTCCATTTCCCTGAAGATACTACTGGAAATTAACCATTTAGTCTTTGAGATTCCCATATATCTTTCAGTAGACTTTTGACTGAAACTCCTATTCATGTCTCTTCAATTCATCTTCCATACAGTAGCCAGGATGATCTAAAAATGTAAGTAATAATAAGAATTAAGCGCTTACATTGTGCTAGGCACCAAGTAAATTGCACATAATGAAATGGCTCACATAGTGTAAGTGATTTGCCCAAGGTCACGAAGACAGGACGGGGATCGGTACCCAGGTCTGTCTAACACCAGAGCTCGTGCTCTTGGCTGGATATCCATGTTCTGGGCTCAATGACTTGCTAATGGTTGTGATTTTCAATATAATTGTTTAATTAGGTCACTGTCATATAATTGCAAGGCTCATTTTAATTTAATAAGATAACATAATAGAAACTTGGCTTTTTTTTTTTCCCCATAGAAAATCAATCCTCCTTCACTTGTTTGATATTGGTTCTATTTTTCCAGGATGAAATTTTGTTGAAACTTAACCTAGGTAGGGAATGAAGTAATTTCTTCTATGTATTCTCAGGCATTGAGATGCATGAATAACACTGATATGTACCTCATTCTTTGATGACACTTGGCTTTGTTAAGTAACAACTGTTGGTCACTGTCAGCAGAAAGAAGACTTCTTTTTCTTCTTAATTATGTTGTATTTCTCTCTATGAATTTTAGAAATTAAAAAATTATTGTCTAAGTATTGTCAATTTAAAATAAATTGCAAAATCCCTGCTTTAAAACCATATTAAATTTTTTTCCCCTGATCTTCTCCAAACAGTATGAGAAAGTAGAAAACCAGTTGACTAAAGCCAAAGAAGCTTGATCTGTTTTATTAAACCAACTGTGAAGATGAAGAATTGGTTGGAAACTTTTTTAAATTAAAAATCTATTTCAAAAATTAGAACTTGAGAATTCTCTAGCATCTTGTGAATCAGCCATTTTGGATTATTCAGTCATTGGTGGCTGCTTTTCTGGATTATCCAAGTTCTTGCTTCTCCCCTCACTTCATCTCAGTTGTGGCTGCTTATCTTTTGTCTGTTTCTTCTTTTCTATCTTCCCTTTCTTCCTTCCTTCTTTCTCAATATTTATTGAACTCCCATTCCATGCCAGGAGCTGTGCTAATTATTGGGAATGAAAACCAAAACAAAGGAAGATGGATTTGTAGCTCTCCCAAATCAGTACACCACTGTGGGAGCAATATTCTGAGAAATGAACCCCTGGGGAGTGAGTAAAATGGTGGAATGGGATGGAGCGAAGGGGAGTTATGGGAGGTGTCTTAAAAAGGTGGAGCTTGGGTGGGCCTTAAATAACATAGAGTTCCCCAGCAAACATGGGCAGCAAGGACGATATAGAGATAGGGAATACCATATGAAAAGGCACATAGGCAAGAAAGAGTTCAAGGAAGGATGGGACTTGTGTGATTGGGGCCTAGGGAGTTAGGGAGAATAGGCAGGAACTAGAGAGGGAAGCAGAGGCCAGATCCTGAAGGGGCTTCCATCAGTGTAATTTCTCTACCATTCTGTGCATAGTGAATCAGGCAGCTGAAGCTCAGTTATTCTGTGTTGTTCCTTGTTAAGTTTAGCAGGATAGATTATAGCTTTGTTTATAACTATGCCTAAAGTAGGTACCATCTTCCCACATTGCCCATACGTTTTCTATTGACTGTCCTTGATATTTTAACCCTTTGAGGATTGGTAGAACCTTTAGGTCTCTTTAGCAGATAATTTCCATTTGGTATGCTAGACTTCTGGTCTGGTGACACTGATCACCTCACAGGGTCAGGTGATCCAGGCTCACCTGAAGCTATTGGCATAAATGTGAGGAAACTGTTCAGATATGTTGGCCCAATTTCGCAAAAAAGCCTGCTGTTAGGAGAAAAGTAATACATAAAAACCAAAGCCTTACTAAGGAGAAGTAATTCAAATCCATAGTCCACTAAAACAAATATATTTTGAACTCACCAATTTAATAAGAAGTCCTTCCTCTTAGATGAGAAAATAAATTGTCTTTCCATTGCTCTCATTCATAAGCCTCCTAATTGTTTACCATGCAGAATTACCTATAGTCAATTTAGATGAAGGAGCAAAACATTTAAAGATTGATTGGTTAGGGAATATGTAAAGTAAATCTCTATCAAACATACTAAATTCATAAGGAAGTTGGACCTCACTGCTTGAAGTTCTTTTCTCAAATGTCATATACTAAGGGTATCTTCATTCTTTTCTTCAGGTTCAATTAGCAGAATTTCTAGAAAATTTACAAGAAAAGTCCTTGAGGATTGAAGCCTTTGTTAGTGAGATAGAATCTTTTTTTAATACCGTTGAGGTAAGTTACCATATTCCTTTCACTTTGGTTTGTTCACAGCATCACACGTAAATGATTCTGGACTAAAACAATCTGAATTGGGATCTTTGTGTTTATGTGTGGCTTTCCATTGTTTGTTTTGTTCCATTAAAATTGAAGGTCCTTAAAGTCTGCCATCTGTGTATAATCAGTGAGGCTACTCTCTAAGGATAAATGACTTGCTCTTAGAAACACAAAGACATTTATTGGACACTTACTATGTATGATAGGTCAAATGCTTTACATACCTTATCCAATTTAATTTTCACAAAAACCACATGAGATGGGTGTTATCATTGTTCCCATTTTAACAGATAAGAAACCCAGACTTAGAGTTAAGTATCTTGCCCAAGGTCATACTAAGTTTAGAGATAAGACTTTCATTCAGGTCTGAATTTGTACTTGCTCCGCCATCCTACCTTTCACTGGGTTAGCTCTGTAGAAATGCTCTAAGTCACTGCTCAGTGTCCCACGTCCAGGCCAAATGAGTGTGTCTTATGATACCATTGTCTTTGATGAGTTAGTGCCCTTCTAGCTGCTGGCCCCTGCTCCCTCTCCAGTGAAGTGAGGGTATGGCAATGCTCCATCCCAGTACAGAAATGGCCCAGGCGTCCCCACTTGCTAATCAGTGGTGGCAGGGGGCCCTTGCAGAAGGCAGGTGCAGAGCTTCCTTATCACTAAGCAATTCCATATCCTACTGTGCTTGTGAGAGGTCTGCTTAACTCCACTTGTAGATCAATGAACACCTGCTAATTATTTTTAGTGCCCCACCCCCAATAGTGTCTCTTTCAGACAGTAAATTATATGCCCTCACCTTATCACTAGCCCTCTAGTGAGGACAGCCAGGCATCTGGATTTGTCCAGATGGGCAGTAAGGTTTCTCTTACTATGGAGGAAACTGCCCCTTCCCCAGGGAGCATCTGTGAATGTAGCCCCCTGTCCAGTATCCTGGCTGTAGCCTCCTCACTCTGCAACTTTAGTGGAGGGCAAAAATAGCACTAAACCCTCCCCACTACCTGAAAGCCGTGGATCTCCATTCACTGTGCTGTCATTTTTCAAGTTTTATCATGTGGGAAGGCAGGAGGGCAAGACTTCCATACAAATACAGTTTTCTGTTTGTTTCATGAACTAAATCCTTCTTGGTGATGCTCTTACAGGGGATTTTATTGCAAAGCTAACCATGTCAAAGGGCAGGAGGCGGTTGGTGGGTTGGAAATTTAGGCTGTGCTTATTATCTGTGATTCTCTTCTCAGGAGGCCAGAAGCCAATTTTCAAAAAGGCCAGCCCTTCTTTAAAAAAAAAAAAAGAAAAGAAAGAAAGAAAAGACATGCACTTCTCATTTCATTCAGAAAAGTTTCTCATTTTTTTGTTTTGTTTTGTTGTTTTAGGAAAACTGTAGCAAAAATGAGAAAAAGCTGGAAGAACAGAATGAGGAAATGATGAGGAAGGTGCTAGCACAGTATGATGAGAAAGTCCAGAGCTTTGAGGAAGTAAAGAAAAAGAAGATGGAGTTCCTGCATGACCAGATGGTCCACTTTCTGCAGAGCATGGACACTGCCAAGGACACGCTGGAGACCGCCGTGAGGGAAGCAGAGGAGCTGGACGAGACTGCCTTCCTGACCGTAAGCGCTGCTGAAAGCACCGCCTCGAGCCTGAGTCTACTTTTCAAAATATCTGTCAACATTCTCTAAGATCATAGATTCCTCCGTGTGGGGATTCTATAGCACTGACATTTAAAAGTTATTGGGGCATGCCTAATGCCTACAGAAAGGGCCCAGCAGATCCTTAACATGGAAATCCAGCCCCAACCTCATCTGTGTGTTCAGTCACAATGGCTTGGTCACCTTCTAAGAGGGAAGAAAAGCGGCCTGAAAACCTTATTCATGGCATGCTGTCTTTGGAGGCCAGCTTGATCTTACGGTGCCCAGCGTCATCATGCTGGCTCCTGGGCCTGTCCACTCCCACTCCTTAATCTGAAGTGACCTGCTCTAGGGACTGTGAGTCTCCCCAAGTGGCTGAAAGTAACATTTTGGTACACTTTCAGTATGTAAAAAGATGACATAATGTGATACCTCTCTCAGGTAACATGGTGGTATTTTTATAAGGGTCTTCCTCAGGACCAGATTCCTTAATTCAAACAAGTAACTTGTAGACTGAGATTCCCTTTAGTGCTCTTCAAATTGTACCCTCAAAGCATCCCTTTGCACTCCTAATTCCCTAGAACATTCAATAAGATACTGGTTTCCCATGGAACCAGGATTGACCCGGAGTACTGGAGGTATTTGCCTTGAGGGCATTCCCCAAACCTAATTGTGAAACCAGAGGAAGCACCGTCCTCTGAAGAGTAGGACCCTCCCTTTCAAAGTTGCCCATCTCCAACCCCCTCCCATCCCCGATACAGTTTAGAGATAGAGCAAGGCAAAATGGGGCAATGTTAGGCTTTTGCTTTGCCTTTATTTGAGAATACCACCACCTCGGGCAGATTTAGGTGAGGTAGACTTGGCATTCTCAGAGGAGAATGAAAATCCGATAGTTAATTTATGAGTAATTAAGGCAGAGCTTTAGTATTTTAAAATTAGGTACCTCTTGCATAACATTAATAAAGTACTTTGTGTTCTCTAAGAACCTTTCCTTTGTTTGATAAGAATATTTTTTCTCTCTCAGCAAATTATAAACAAGAAAACATTTTTTAATTCTTCTTATGAGAGGAACATATATTCATTTTAGGAAATTTGGAAAATTTGGAAAAGCACAGAGAGGGTATCACCCAGAGATAACTACTGGTACTGATTATATTTTTAGTATCTATCCCACATTGAATAAATTAAAGTCAATTTTGTTGCTTTTTAGAATTCTATTCTGGAAGCCATTTGTTAATTAATAGAGAGAAGCAAAGCATAAGCAACTCATTACTGGTCTTGTGGATCAGAGTTAAGAACAAAAGAGGAAGCTCCATCCTTGGCCAGCCCCTCCAGCCCCCCAATCTCTTCTGGGCACCAGTTTCTTGCTGCTCCAACAGAAGCTGCCCAAGAGAAACAGCCTCAGGGGAACGATGCTGAGGAGTAATGATTTTAGAAGATGCATAACCTTGACATTCTAGCCTGATTTTTCTTTCTGTTGTTAATTAGTTTCTTTCTTTCTCTCTCTCTCTCTCTCTCTCTCTCTCTCTCTCTCTCTCTCTCTCTCTCTCTCTCTCTCTCTCTCTCTCTCTCTCCTTCCTTCATAAGTCATTTGAAGAAATCAATGAAAGGTATATAAAACATGGCACAATGTTGTGGTGCCCAAGAATAGCATGGCTGTATGCTTTATTTTTAATATTTTGATGCTTTATAGAAAATGAGCTGCCAATTAAATACATACATATAGTACTACTGGATTTTCACTTTTAGACACAGTGCTTTTAAAAGTTAAATGACAGCTTTGAAAGAAAATTGCATGTGCTTTAGTTAAATAATAATCAGAGTGTAGATGTTTAACTGCTTTCTTAAGATGTATTGTTGTCTGTATTTTCAACCTAAGCTAGACCATCTTTCCTGTCACTGCATGCAGAGTGTTCTGTAGATACTTAGACTTATTAGTTATATATGAGTATTTGAAAGAATCATTCATATCTGCCTTGAGTAATATTATAAGTTTAATATAATCTTAATGGAATGTTCTCCTCAAAAGATGGGCATGCATTTATCTTCCCTTTCTGCTCAGCTAACCCAAATGAATCTTTCCCTTGATTTGTTTTGTTTTTGCTGTTGTTTTTAATACTCTATCTAAGAGAAATTCTTCAGTTTTTAAAAGGCAAGACTCTCAACAAACAATTAGGAAATGTTGTCTGGAAAAACACATAACATTAGATGTATGTTTATCTTTTGTAGCTGATATTGAAATGCTTATGCTGATTTGACACATTTTAACTTTGGTCTCATAGCAAGACATGAGGTCTTTCCTACTAGTTGAGCCTAAGGTTTTATTTCTTTTTTACCCCTTTAATGGAAATTTCTAATATTGTAAATATTATCTTCAGTTTACTTCAATGACAGATTGTGAACTAGCAGAAAGTAAAATCAGAAATTTGATAAAGCACAGAAAAGTGGGGTGGGATTAGAAACCTAATTTTTTTAGATTATGACAACTACACAGATGAATCTCATTTACCCTTTAAAAAAAATTATTCCACAGAATATTGCCAATAAGTTATAAGAAAATAATTTATCTATTACTACTGGCATTATTCAATAAGGGTTTTATTATAGTGATTCTGTTATAAACAGAATCACCCAGGGAACTTTTTAAAACGAGGATTCCCAAATATTAATCACCTGAGATTCTGGTTTAATTGGTCTAGGCTAGGGGGAGGCCTGGGCATTTTTAAAGTGTCCTAGGTGATTTTAATGCACAGCCAGGGTTGAGAAACTGTGGGTTATAGCAATCTGTCCTCTGGCCCAAAGTTTCCAACCTTGGCTGTGCCTGAATGAGCTGCGCAGTTTGTTCCAGCAGAGGTCAGGAGCCCCTCCCTGCATCCACAGCATGAGTATCCAGGCTGGGCAGAGAAGGCATGTCATGCTGGCTGGTTCTCACGTGGGAGTATGGGGCACACCAGGCAGGGCTGAAGGCTGATGCCCAGACCTCATTCCCAGTTTTTTTAATTTTAATTGTACATTTCTTTCACACATTATTGATACTTTATCTAAAAGAATAAGGAGATATAGTGCCATTCTTTATATGCTGGACAGTTGGGGTATGCATTTGCTTATTTATATTTCATTAATTCATGGAAGACTGAAAAGGCAGGGAAGTCTGGTGAATGAAAAGCTACAAATGCTTTCACCTTAAAAAAATGCTGTAGTACAGTTTTACTTTTCCAAACATAAGAATATTAACTTGCTAATACAAGTCGGCACCCAGTTAATTCTAAATATAATTTCTTTAGTTTTGCACCCCAATTTGTTCATCTGTGTGTTATTTTAATTAACTTGGATTTCATTGTTCAATGGACAATGAGTTAATCTTTGTTAAACTGCGTGTCACTTGGGATAACCAGTGAAGAAAAAAGACAACAAAATTCGGGCTCTGGAGAAGAAATAGGTTAGCAAAAACCCTGTTGAACATGCATATGTGTACATACACACAAGCCAAAGTTTGACTGTTTCACTATAAGACTTTCATGTCCTCAAGACAACTTCTACCTCAGAGTTTCAATGTTATTGGTATTCCTTTCTGTGAGAGGTGCTAATTATCTAATTTTTTTTTCAAAACCTTGCTGCTTTTTCTCCCTTCATATTATAGCTGTAAAGGCAGTGTTTGGATAATAAATTATTTTTCTCAACACTGAAAAGTCTTAAATTAAGGAATGGTGTCAAGCATATTTAGACTTAAAATTTGCACATTTGACAAACACATTTGCTTAGAAAATGCTGTTCTGTAAAGATCCACTCTTGTTCTCTGTTGTGCTCGTTTGTGTTACAATAATGAAAAAGACAGTCACAACCATTGTACGACATGTTCATAGAAAGATGTCTACTTGCCCTTTCATATATAGATGTTAGAGTTGAACCGGTCAGTGCATAAGGGAAAACTCAAACATTTTTTAGTATTTATAGCCAGAGATTTTGCGCTACAAAGAGTTCTTTACTTAGTCAATGGCCTGGATGAGTGGGCTTAGAACATGAGGGCTGTCCAGAAAGAAATCCAGCCATAAATGCCTCTATTTTTATATTACATGGCTGGATACTTTCCGGATAGGCCTCGTATGTACAGGTCACCATTGTTTGTTAATTCTGAGTCTGTCATTTTTGCCTTCTGCATCCCCAAGGCTTTAATTTAGGCTCATGTTGTAAAGGTCCTGCCAACTGACCTCACTGCCCTCTAGTCTACTTGCTCTGATCATTTCTGCCAGGGCATTCTGCTAAACTTCCCTCGTGTAAACATTCCTGTGACTCCCCTTGTCTTAAAAGATAAAATGGAAACTCTTGACAGATATGAAAGGCTCTTTACAATCAAGCCATAAACTACCTTTCTACTTCATCTCTGTCTCCATTTCCTAATTCTCAAGGTAGCCCAGGGTCACCTCTGACCCTCGAATATGCCACATTCAAGGTCTTTATCCATGCTGTTCTGTCTGCAACCTCCTCACTCACGTTTCTGCCTAGGAAACTCCTATTCATTCTTTAAGGCTCAACCCACATGTCACTTCCTGTACTGGAACCATCTTCCCTAAATCAAATGATAATGAATTCTATTATTATTTCTAATGCTAGTACACATAGTGGACACTCTAAATATTTTAGTTATATTTTATAATCTTTATCCCTCACATTGATAAAAAATATTTATCAGATTTGAGATTCTAATATCTGCACCCAAATTAAACTTTGTCCTCTTATTCATTCTAATTTTATTCACTTATTAAATGCCTACTATGTGCCAAGTAACACATGACAAGCAGCAGTGTACAAAACCAAATGCTTTCCTGCGTGTAGATGATATATTCTGGTGGAATAGACAGACAAAACCAAGTAGGTTGGTTGTTGACCTTGAGGAAGTAAAACTCAGCAGGGATCGAGGGCATGGGCATCACTGTGTTTAGCATCATCAGGGCTGGCCTCTCTGAGGAGCTGACATTTGAAGAGATTCAAATTAAGTGAAGAAGGAGCCATACACATATCTAGGAGAAGAAAGTTCCAACAGCAAGTGCAAAGGCTTAGAGGGGACTCTGTGCTGCCCAAATGAAAAAGTTCACGATGTGGAAGCTTGTGGGGTTCTTCAGAGCTGCTTAATTGCTGGGAGGTAATTCCAGTCCTCTGTGAGGGGGTGTGCAGGGGAGAGTTCCTGACCAAAGTTGAGGCCCCTTGTGCCAAAGATAAATGCTTTTACAATCTCTCCTTCCCCTTTTCCCTTTTCAGAATTGAGATGTTGTTTTGCTTTTGTTTTTTAAGCCCAGATTTCACCTGGACACAAATGCTAAGAGTTAGTATTTGTTGGCATTCCTCCTTAGAAGGTTTTGAGCCTATAAAAGCTATTAATTTATAAACTTGGCTTGTTTTGTCTTTTAAGAATGTGCAGATGTTACCCTTCACTGCTGTATCCCTGTTACCCAGAACAGTGCCTGGCACATAGTAGGTGAACATATTTTTTGAAAGACTCAAAAGACTTGATGCATAATAATGAGGGTTGAGAACAGCAAGGATCTCATACAATATGTGACTTTCCAGACAGGTGTTGCACCTTTATATCTTTATTAAATAAATAAAAATAATCATTAAAATGTAGTAATTTTTAGGACAAACTTTATACATACAAAATTAGGATTTGATGGAATCTTTTCAGACTCGGGGATGTAGGAATGGAATTTCTAATATTACCAATTGCACCAAAGAATTCTAGGAATAAATAGGTTTTAGACACATATTTCTAGATTTTGATACAGTTTATATTCTTTTTGAATACACTGCCTCACAAAACAACTAACAACTTCATTTTGAACAATTGTATTTAGTTTTCATTCTGTATGTTAATCATTTCCAGGCTTATATAAAATGTTTTCCCCAACAGGTTGCTTTCTGCAATGGAGAGCACTGCTTCTTTAGAGAAAATGCCTGCTGCCTTTTCACTTTTTGAACATTATGATGACAGCTCACCGAGAAGTGACCAGATGTTAAAACAAGTGGCTGGTAGGAACTTTAATTAATATATTAATTACCTTGATGAAATGGGGCAGTTTTTCCTTGTTTCATAAACTTTTTGAATATAAGGAAGTATAACTGGAAAAAATAAAATTTTAGTTATAAAAATTTAAAGCTAAAGTCTGAAATAAAGCATGAGATCACAATACCATTTCAGTTATAAACGGCATTTCCATTTGAAGCCTTATCACTGTGCTGGGATGTTGAGGAGGTGGGCTGATGGAGCAATGGAGCCAAGAGGTCTCCTCTTATTTTCCTTTGTCAGATAAGATTTCTTGCCCTCTCTTCTACAGATTATTTGCTTTATGCCAGCAGCCAAGTATAGAAGGAAAAATAAATCAATGTTTTCATATGGGTTGAACAGATTTTTTTTTTTTCATGAGTGGTTTTCCCCTCTTCAGTGGAGTTCTTTTTCCTTTTTTTTGAAACTAAACAAATTAGCTTAGAGAACTAACAGCTCAGCTTCATGCTCTGTAGCCAGGAGCCTCCCACTCAGCTGTCAGAAGCATCTTGCTGGCTCTTCAAAATATTTTTTTAATTTGCTATTTTAACAAACAAGACAATGAAACACTGATTTCTCAAAGCTGCGGTGTTTCAGTCAAGTTACCAGGTTTCGTTACTGTAAAATGTACTCAGATGTCCTCTTTACAAGATGCTGCATTCTTTCAAAACCAACTGAAAGAAGGTTGCTGTTTTTAAACTGACTATGCGATTTTTGTGTCATTTCTGTAGGCAGAGTTTTAGTTTAGGAACCAGTAAAAGGCTACTGGGTCTTTTAGAACAACCAAAAAACCCACCAACCTTACATAAAGTGAAAAATTCAGTCATATATCCTAATAGATTTTTCTCTAGAAATATCTCAAAAAAGAAAAAAAGATGTTTTCCTGTAATATCTTTAAGAGCAGTGATTGCAAAGTAAGAAATTCTGGTTAACAGAGTCTTTTGCTTTTAAGGGATTCATTATATGCTGCTGTTTGTTTAGAAGGATATTCTTTTGAATACCTGATGAACAGTGAGAGGGCATGTTATATATTTTAGAGATCAGAGTTAAACTGTCACTAAGTATTAATGATTCACTCAGAAACAGTAGCTCTGGTGGTCCTGGTAGTTCCAGGCCGTTTTGGGGAAACTGATCTCTGAGGAAGAAATGTGCTGCAGAGTGTGTGTCTGCTTCACAATTGGAGCCCAGGGTGTGGACTTGTTCCTAACTAGTTTTTGTTCATTTTGTGATCAGTGACATCTCTCAGATATAAAGTTCTTACTTGGTACCTGAAAAGTTCATCGATTACTCCCTAAACTGAACAGATACAGTGAGGAAAGTGTGTGATTCTTTCCACTAACGTGTGTCTCACACTTACATGATGCCTGGTACTGTGGAGACTATTAAGCACATCCTATCATCTAATCTTACAACAACCCTATGTGGGGTAGGTTTTATTGTTATTCCTATTTGACAGGTAAGGAAATACAGGGAAGAGAAAAATGTCTCTCATTTTGCCCTGGACACATAGCTGTTTGGGGTATGTGTAATGGGGGAGTTTGGCTTCAGAGTCTTTGCACTTGAACCACTGCTCCGTACCAAGGAAGTGGTGGAGTGCATAAAATGTGAAAGGAGCAATAGCCATAGCTTAGCGACAACCAAAGCTACCTTGAGTCTGGCTTCTGGGGTCTTTAAAAAAAAATTGTGGTAAAATATGCAGAACACAAAATTTACCATTTTAACCATTTTGAAGTATACAGTTCAGTAGTATTAAGTATATTCATTGTTGTACAACCATCACTGCCATCCATCTCCAGAATTCTTTTCATCTTGCAAAACAAACTCTGTACCTATGAAATAGTAACTCCTCATTTGTACTGCCCACCCCCCAGCCCCTGGCAACCACAGTTCTACGATTTGTCTCTATGAATTTAACTACTCTAGGTGCCTCATATAAGTGAAATCATATAGTCTTTTGTGTTTGGCTTATTTCACTTAGCATAATGCTTTCAAGGTCTACCCATATGGCATTTGTTAGAATTTCCTTCCTTTTTTAAGGCTGAATAATATTCCATTGTAGGTCTCTACTGCATTTTGCTTACCGGTTCCTTCCACCTTTGGGCTACTATGAACAATGCTGCTCTCCTGGGGATTTTTTTGAGCTAGATTGAGTGGGAATCTGTATCCAGGCACAAATTTGGAAGTCCAAGTTGATCTAAGGCTTAGCTCCTGAGCCTGACAGCGCCTTATGGGCACATTTCATCAGGCAGTAAGAACCCACAGGGGTGATTTCTCTGCTCAATTACTTAGCCTCTGGCAAAGAAGCCTTAAAAATTCCATTTTGTCATTTTTGGCATTACTCCTATTCAAGTTTATTACTACAAAAGTGTAAACAGAGATGGTAACATAAAATCTAGGTCTCTGATGTTCATCTATCACAGAAATTGTAAATTCTGTCATTGCTATTAGATTACATCTATGAAATATTCTTATTCCCATTTTAATTTTAGAATACTTTGAAAAGTAAGAGTGTTTCCTGTTTTTGAAAAAGATGTTCTAACCATAATGTTCTTAGGGGAAGGAGCACATTAAACACACAATTATTTCTATCCTACGTGCTTTGCTTAATTTCCTACAATGACTTCTTCCTTAAAATTTGATGATTTGGGAAGGGATGATCAATTAGTAGTTTTTAAGTTGGTTGAGCTACTTGAGAGAGATATTTTTGAAGAGATGCTACCATTTAAAAAAAGCAGGTATCAGTCAATATATAATT
>PVKE010035435.1:0-16888 GCA_004027555.1 Craseonycteris thonglongyai | reverse complement strand
CCATGACCAAAAAATTTCTGTCAGTCCAAAACCAAAGTTAAAATGATGTAACTAACTGGTTTTGATATCAGAAGGTTTGTTCATTATGAATTTGTACCAACTGGACAAACAGTCAGCCAAGTTGATTATTTGGAAGTGCTGAAAAGACTGCATGAAAAAGTGAAATGAAAACAACCTGAATTTTAGGCCAATAACTCATGGCTCTTGCATCATGACAATGCTCCAGCTTACACAGCACTGTCTGTGAGGGAGGTTTTAGCTAGCCAACAAATAACTATATTGGGACACCCTCCCTACTGACTTGATCTGCACAGCAAAAGAAACGACCAACAAAATAAACAGACAACCAACCTAATGGGGAAAAATATTTTCAAACAGCACTTCTAATAAAGGATTAATATCTAAGATATATGAAGAACTTGTGCAACTCACCAACAAAAAACAAACAAACAATCTAATTAGAGGATCTGAACAGACACTTCTTCAATGAAAGCATACAAATGGTCAAACTTTATACCGGAAAAAAAAAAAAGCTTAACTTATCTAACTATTAGGGAAATGTAAATTTGTACCACAATGAGATACCACATCACACCTGTTAGAATGGCTATTATCAGCAAGACAAGAAAGAACAAGTGTTGGACAGGCTGTGGAGAAAAGGGAACCCTCTTAAGCTGCTGGTGGGAATGTAAATTGGTACCACCACTACGAAATACAGTATGGAGGTTCCTCAAAAAATTAAGAGTAGATTTACCATACAACTCAGCAATTCCTCTTCTGGGTATCTACCCCTAAAATTTGAAAACTTTAGTTCACAAAGATCTATGTAGCCAAATGTTCAACACAGCACTGTTCACAGTGGCCAATTTGTGAAAACAACCAAAATGTATTTTGACAGATGACTGGTAGAGAAGCTGTATTATATTTACACAATGGAATATAGCTCAGAGAGAAAATATTATAAAGTACTGTCATTTGCAACATGGAAGGACCTCAAAATCATCATGCTAAGTGAAATAAGCCAGACAAAAACTCAAGAACCAAATGATTTCAGTCATATGTGGCATATATAAAATTTCACTATTATCTCTGTGGATCCTCCTCCATTTTCTTTAATTTTTTCTTCATTATTATTAATAGTTTCCTTTTATTTATCACTCACTACTATATCAGCACCATGCTACACTCTCATACATATTAGCTTATTTATAATTCACAATATGTTTCTGTGAAATAGTACCATAGGTCCATCCTTTATCTAATTGTCTACTGCAGTCTCTAATGTCTTACCAAAATGTCCTCGTGCATGCTGAAATAATAACTAAGTATCTGTTTGTTGTCTATTAGAATTCAGTAATTTTCTTCAAATAAAATATAAGGGCCAACTTCAGGCAATTTTTCTAGGGACAGTAGTTTCCAAAATGCTTTTAAGGCTTGACTTCAGACCAAAAGAATAAAAAATAAAAAATAACACCTATGACTCCTCCTTTAGAGGAATCAGATATAATTCACACTTTTTCATTATCTTTTGAGAATAGATTTTCCTTTGCTTTTCTCCTTCTCTTCTCCTGGTTCTTTTTTCTCAGAGTTACTTGCTTCTAAAAGAATATCTAGGGCATGATAGCATATACGTATGTTAAGTAAATTAAATCAATATTTTATTCTTTTGAATTGTGATTAATAAAATGAGTGATGAGGACAAAATGGGGTAATTTTTTTTTAAAATATATTTTTATTTATTTATTTTTATTTTTGACAGAGAGAGAGAGAGATACAGAGACAGAGACAGAGAGAGAACTGAACCGGGGGAGCTCCCAGTTCAGCATATGGTTCCGCACAGGCTGGAGCTGGGATTCGAACCCCGGTCCCCAGGGCTACAAAGTGAGCACTTAACCCACTGAGCCATCCCAGCTTCCCCTAAAATGGGGTAATTTTTCTAAAAAATAAAATATAATATGATTATAATGAATTGATAACCATATAATTAGAGAAAAAAATATTTCAGCAGAAACTTGAATTGCCTTCTAAAATTAAAAAGCCATACTCTCTTCTTTTATTTTATATTTACATGCTGAGAAAATTGTGACTTTTAAAAAAATGCTACATAAAAAGTTAGGCTTTAAATTTAAGCTTTAACTTATATCTCTAAGTACTTGGAGAATTTATGGAATTTTAATATGAGAAGGAAGAGAGAACTTAATATTCATAATATCCTTCCTTGTTTCCTCTTATATTCTCAGGAAACAGTGAGCTAAAATATTAAATATATATATATATATATATTTATATAAGATACAAATACACACACACATAAATGTATCTCACTTTATGTGAATACTATTAGCTAGGTATAGTTATTAGCATTTTTCTGATGAGAAAAAAAAGATAAAAGCAATTTTGTAGAGCAAAATTATTTTTCTAAATCTTCAGTATAATATAATGTCAGATATTCTTGCTCAGTCAGCTGTTAAGGGGCATTTGGATGTTTACACTTAGAATTCTATGGACTTCAGCATCTTATTTGATTTTGTACCACTGCTGCTGACCCAGAATTGTTTGCTTATGTGACTTATAAAGTGTTCAGATTACACTGAGCAGGCCCTAGCAATACACTACTTTGGAGTACAGTGTTCTATAATTGAATGTAAGACTAAGTAAATCAGAGTTTTGAATTAAAATAAAATGAGTTAAATGGACCTCACAAGATTGATTTGGTGTATAACATCGTGGGATATTAGAATTGAGGTGATCCAATGGATCATTCAGCTTGCCCTAATTATTTTAAAGATGTAGATTCTGAAAAACACTAAGGAGAAGTGATTTTTACCAGGACCCACAAATAGTTTGAGTCTAGTCTAAGGATCTATGCAGTTTGATGCCTACCCTAGGCACCTGTGCTTGCTATGAATCAGTACCAGATAGTTGACAACAGGGTCAGGGTGAAGCTGAGTTGGGCTAGCATTTATAGCTCACAAACACTTGCTGGACTTTCAGCAATCATAAATCTGACTTCTGAACCTCAGTTATTTATCTGTAAACTGTGTGCTAAACCTATATGGGCCCATTGTGAGATACAGATTACCAAGATAATGCATGTAAAAATACATGAGAATGACAGACACATGGTAAACACTCGGGGAATTTTTGTTATTTCTAAGAGAATTTATGAATTCTATTTGTTCAATGAATATTTTATCTTTACTTATTTTAGTTGTTAGGTTCTATCCTTAGAAATATTCTAGGCAGAAAATGGTGTTCTTATTTAAAAAGGTGAAAGATCATAGTTATTCATGGGTTTAATTATAAAAAACAAAACAAAACAAGCAGCATTATAATATTTTTTAATACACCTACTATGGATTTAAAGAACAGTTTGCTTTCCTTTGGTACAACTATTTCCTTTTGTAAAACTTTTGTCATTAGCTGTGAAATCTTTTTAAAAAAACTGCTTCCAGGTATGAAAAATAGTTGTGAGTGCTGAATTATAGATATTATAGATTAGGGGTAGATTTTGAAAACTGAGAGTCATCTAATTTAAAACAGGAAATTAAACAATTAATAGATTTTAGGCATGTCTTTTTGTACTCTGAGGTTATTTGAAGGAAGGAACATTATAACGAATCCCCAACTTCTGACCCTGATACTAATATTGAACTGACAATTACAAAAGGCAGCTTGAGGGGATAAAGTGATTAATGGGCATCAAAATTAGAACATCTGTTTTGCTTCCAGTATCAATACTGTTTAAGCAAACATCAAGGGTCTAACAACTTGATACGTATTCATGGTCCAGAAGCCTCCAATTATACCACGTGTCATGACATTAATGCACATGCTATTCTCAAGCATTTGAGAGAAAAGTTTAAAAAAATACACACACACACACACACACACACACACACACACACACACACACCTACTCTTGTGGCAGTGCATTAATCTGCTTGCAGCTGCTCAGAAAGAGACAGTATAAATGTGTTTCATTTTAGGGTGACACAAACCTTGCTTTTGAGCTAAAAGGGCTATTAACTTAAATACAATGCTTATAAAAAGTTATCTATTGCTGTTTTGAAAACTATTACTATGCCATTACATTCAGCTATTGAATTTTGTTATTGTAATAATAACAGGGGTGCAGAATTCTTTTTTTATATAGGTTCTGAACTTTAGAAAAGCAACATATGAAATGTTTGAGTTTCTTCCATGTCTCCTATTTCTCTAGGTTTAAACTTCGTCATAATATAGCATCTCTATTTGGTAGACCTGGGAACAAAAAGAAACGTGCTCAAAGTCTATAACCAGAAAGAAAGCGTTGTTTTTGTTCTGCTGTAAATGCCAATTTGGTTAAAATGTGCTTTGCTCTCAATTTATAGGCTTACCATTATGTTTAATAACAACTCTTTAAAATATAAATGATTGAATATCAAAGAACTATTTTTAAAAACAGCTGTGCCCTAATAGTAGACTGATTAATTTCTCATTCTCTTTAACTTATCTAACTGGGACAACTAGATTCCATTTCATCTGAAAATGCATTCCTTCTGACACTAAGCTGGCATTTATCTAATTACTGTAATAAAAGCAACTGTTACATGTTAATTTTTCTATAAAACTGGAAAAAGCTTCAAAAAACTAAACTTTTTATTTTACTTTGAAGCAACAAATTGTTCTGGAGACTTCCATAGAGTTCTAAGATGATTCATACCTACTGTCTGTTTTACCGTCATGGTGGCTTCTGCAGAAATAACTATCCTTTTGATAGAACAAAGGCAGAGGGAGGTGCCATATTGTAAGAGGCCATCATGTATCTGGTCTGAATTCCTACCTGTAGCCAACTACCTTTCTTTGTCATCAGGCTTATATCACAAACCCATGACTTTTGCTGGGCTTAAAGTCCCTGTGATATGGTGGTAGAAATTAGAAATTCATTCACCAATAGAAAAATCATTTGTGCCACCAAAAATAAAAATTGTACTTAGTAGTTCTGGGATGTAGAAGAGGTACATAGCTATATGTTGGAAACAAAATCAGATTTTCTTTATGTACAACAATTACTTTCTTCAGTGTCATGTTATTTGTATATTTTTAATATTTTGAGATATGTAAAATAATATTCACGCTGACGTTTTAAAGATTGTGTTCGGTAATATGATGGATTTTTTTTTTCTTTTTAAAGATTTATTTTATTGTTTTTGACAGAGAGAAAGATAAAGCCAGAGAGAGACAGAGAGAAAGGGGAGGGCCCAGAGCAGTCTCCATAGTTGTAGGTAATCAGTTTTCACCAATTTCATTCCACACAGGTGGGCGGGGGGTGGGGTGGGGCTACACAGAGCAGAAACCTGGTGGGAGCCTCTCATATGAGAGGCATGCCCCCATGAGCTGGGAACTGAATGGGAGGTCTCCCACATGGGAAGCTTGCCCTGGGAGAACCGAACCAGGGGCCACACCTCAGTGCAGCACATGGGTTGGCATGGGCCGGGTATGGGATTTCATTCTCAGACCCCGGGGATGCAAAGCAAGCGCTTAACCCACTGAACCATCCTGGCATCTCCCCTTGATGATTTTCAAGATAGTCATAGCTAGACCTTACTTGTATAAACATTAAATCTTCATATTGATACTGATATAGATTTCACCTATGAATGCAGGGAGGAGAGTTTGCACTTCAATTTCTAGTGCATTAGTTATCATGGATGTGCTAGAAAAAAATAATTAATTTTTTAAAAACACTAGTTAAAATTCTGATTTTTCATGGACACTCTTTTTAAAAAAGATTTTTTTTTATTATTTTTGACAGATAGAGACAGAGAGAAGGGGGAGGTCCCAAAGCAGTCTCCATAGTTGACAGCATTAGTTTTCCATATAGTTTCACTCCACAGGTGAGCATGGGGCTGTGCAGGGCAGAAACTGGGCCAGGAGCCTCTTTCATAGGTCCCGGAAAGAACTGAACTGGGGGCACACTGCAGTTCAGCATATGGGTCAGCCTGGGCTGGAGCAGGGATTAGATCCTCGGTCTCTAGGGCTGCAAAGCGAGTGCTTAACCCTCTGAGCCATCCCAGGTTCCCCACGGACACTCTTATTGAGCCAATTTTACCTTCATACTTTGAATACTTTTCTGGAATATATATATATATATATTTAACCTAAAAATTGCCCATAATTTATACCTCCCTATATCATTTTTGAATAACGTATGAACAGACCACACAGTTCAAATATATATTCTAAGAACAATTACCATTATAAACTTGGAGAGTCTTTGTGTCTATAATTCTCTAACCTTTTTTTATTTTCTTATCTATAAATTAGTGAACTGCACTGGGTGATTTTTTTTTTTCCTGAACTGAACTGGGGGCTTCACCGCATTCGGGAAGCACACCCCAATTAAGCATGTGGATCCGCCTGGGCTGAGCCAGGATTCGATCCTCGGTCCTCCAGGCTTCAAAGCGATCGTTTCACCCGCTTAGACTTCCCAGCTTTCCCTGCACTGGGTGATTTTAAGTGAACATACACACAAACACTTTAAGATTATATTTCTTCCCTATTATAATAAACATAAAATTCACAATTACTGTATTTTTTATTTCTCTTATCCTATTAGACTTTATCTTTCTTCTGTCAGAGGCTAAAATAAATGCTCTCATTTTATTAGTCCATTAGATTACAGTTTTGATACTAATTAATTGATTATTGAATTTCTGAGAAGATAATTTGTAGGTGAGAGTTACTTTCTCAATGACTTATGGAATAATGGTGTAAAAAATACTGGAAAACATTTGGAAGCATCTACTCTCAATTTACTTAATCAACTAAATCATAAAGACTTGGTCTTAGTATTTAGCCTTTCTATTTATGGCCTTTTAAAGCCTTACATTATCATATAAAAATGGGATAAATATGCATAACTCATAGTGCAGTTGTGAAAAAAGAAAATGCATAACAGGGATCCTGTGTAATGCCTAACATAAACCATATGTGTTGTTCAGTATAGAAACTTAATATGTAAGCACTATTTTTACTGCTAAACACATCATTTTAATTTACTATCATAAATATATATTTTCCAAATAGGAGAGAAAACTGATATGCTAATTATATTGTTTATTGGATAAGAAGCTGGTTTTCAAGCAGCCAAGTTCATTCTTTGAGACTTTGTTACTTATACTGGACGTAGTTTTATTGATAATTTATTACTTAAAAATATCAATTTACTTGAACTGATATTTTAGTAAATAATATACTTGTCTGTGAGTAAATTTACTTTTAATCTCCATTCTTTAAAAATACTTTCTAGGGGAAGTCGGGATGGCTCAGTGGGTTAAGCGCTCACTTTGAAGCGCCAGGGACCTGGGATCAAATCCCAGCCCCAGCCCGTGGGGAACCATGTACTGAACTGGGAGCTCCCCTAGTTCAGTTCTCTCTCTATCTCTGTCTCTGTCTGTGTGTGTGTGTGTGTCTCTCTGTCAAAAATAAATAAATAAATAAAATATATTTAAAAAAATACTTTCTATATGAGTGTTTATGTGTTTGATATTGCTATTGGCAACACCATGGTTCACAAAAATTTTAATATTTGGACTTCTAATAATACACTTTATTTAGCATTTACATATCTTACCTAAAGGAGCTGCTGAACTTAAAAAATTAATATCAATCCATTCATTCATTCACTTAGTTATTTTTAGGTTATTTTTTTTTAAGATTTATTTTATTGTGTTGCAAGAAAGTGTGAGAGAGAGACAGATAAAAGGGGGAGGGCCCGGAGCAGTCTTATAGTTGTACATCATCACTTTTTTGTTGTGGGAGCCTCCAGCATGGGAAGCTTACCTCAATTCTTTAGAGAATAGGGTGAATCCCTTTTTCATCCCTGGATTTCTCTTAGGTAATTTTCACTGTGGTTAGCTTCTTCAGAAACTCAGTTCGGATTTGATCTTCAGAAAAATTTTCTTGCATATTATAGCTAACATTATTTCATCGTTCTTTTCCTTAAAAATTTTGTGTTATTGTTTTTCGTTTGTTTGTTTGTATTTTTTTTTACAGTAACAGAGAAAAGTGGGAGGGCCTAGAGCAGTCTCCATAGTTGTATATTATCAGTTTCCCATATAGTTTCATTCCACACAGGTGGGCAGGGGCCATGCAATACAGAAACCAGGCAGAGGGCCTCCCACATGGGAGGCATGCCCCCTCTAGCTAGGGGCTGAACCAGGGGTCTTCCACATGGGAAGCTCGCCTCAGCAAGAACAAAACAGGGGACCTCCTCCATAGGAAGCACACTCCAGTTCAGCATATAGGTCCACATGGGCTGGGACTGGGATTTGATCCTCAGACCCCAGGGCTGCAAAGTGAGCACTTAACTTGCTGAGCCATCCTGAATTCCCCAATGTCATCTTTCTTTAAGCAGGCAAAGTCTGTAATGTGTAGATTTGCCTGGTAATTAATCATATGTTGTAATTTGATATATTTTTAATGGCTATTAATCTTTTGTATGATTATTTAAGTTTTAAAACATGTAAGTTAATTTTCTACTATAATAGACTTAGTAAAATGACACCCATGGGGATTGGTAGATGTTGGATAAATATAAGTAGACATTTCATTAACCAGAACTCAAGCAGCTGGCACTTCTTTGAGAGTGCCAATTACTTGAGTTCTGGTTACTGGACAATCTACTGTATTTAAATTTTAAAATTGTTACTATCACAGCACATAAATTATGCTTTTTATATTCATCTACTTTTAGAAACACAGTAAGTATTTGTTGGCTAGTTTACTGTGTAAGCAAAGAAAACATATGTAGATATGTTCATTAGTGTCACGACTAAAAGCACTAATGCTATTAATGAAAGATTGCTAGAAACTGGGACTAAGTAACTCCCAGGAACATGTATTCTTCATTTTCCATATTGGTCAGAAAATGCCAAATTTTACTTATGTGTTAGTAGGACAGTAACAAAAATAAATGTCTCTCTCCTAAGCATGACTTAAAGCATGATTTGACATGGCTAGAAAATGTAGTTTACCTCTAGAAAAACACTTTCATGGGGGAATGCCAGAATAGCTCATCAGGTTGAGTGCTTGCCTTGCAAGCATAAGGTCCAGGGATCAAATCCTGCCCTGGCCTGGCCTGTGCAAACACATATGCTGAACTGTGATATAGCTGGCAGCCACTGGGATGACAGCACAAGTTCTCGCCTACAATGTGGGAAGCTCTGGCTTTGTTCCCACCCCATGTGGCCCCACATTCTAGTCTATTGTCATAAAACAGAGAATCCTTTCAAATCTATTTTACTTTAGTGTTCTGGGATTTGGGGATGTTTATTACATCATTTTGCTCATCAGATTTTCAAACAGTGATCTATGAAAAAAGTCCCTAAAATGGAAATCTTACTCTTTCATATATTTTAATTGCTTGGGATGTGCATTCTGGTATCTTTTGTTTGTAGTGTGTTGAAAATATAGCTTGTAGTGAAGAACCATAATCCTTCTATGATTGACTACAAACAATTTAGCAAATGAATGTAGAGGCGTCTCAAGGAAGAACTTAAAATGAATGAAGATAGTATAGGGGCTAGCTGAAAAAAATATTGGAGGTAAATAGGTAAGTGACTCTTGGGAAAGTGAGAAATAAGATACCTTCAGGGTTTGAAATATTTAAAAGTGTAATCCTCATTGGGAATAAAAAATTCATTTAGTGATATGCTCAGATTTGCTGTAACTATGAGAAATTGGAAGAAGTTAAAGAAAAGACAATATGGATAGAATACATGAAAAACTTTCTCACAGTGAAAACTGCAGGATTATAGAATTCTCCCTCAAAGGATATGGTGGAAGTCACATCCCTTGAATGGTTGAAATCAAGAAAGACAAAACATTGCTGAAGGTTATTTATTTGTAGATTCTGCATAGCAATTGTTAAGATTCCAAGGGAAGAGTTCTATCAAATAGACCAAATTTCTGAGGCTAACTTCTGTTGGACTGAGTTTGTTTTCCAAATTTTATGTATAAATAACAAAATAAACAATGTGTTTTATACTCTATGTGCTTTGAAGTTATATATATATTTAAAAATAACAAAAAAATCTTAGACAAAATATGTTTGAGTGTTCTATAAATGCTATGCTCTTTATTTTATTCTACTTTATAAGGAAAAAATGGATTTTGGTATCATAGTACCTAGGATTTGTATCCTGCTTTATGGTACATGATTATGTATACCCAAGCAAGTAAATCTCTCTGAGGCTGAAGTTCTGCATTCATAATATGGTGCTAAATATGATATATTTTTATGAGTTGAATTAACCCTAAGAAATATAAATAGTATCATTTGGTACACTTAGTTACATATAATAGTTAAACTTGTCTTTTTTATCTTCACAGTTAAGAAAACATTTCATTCTAAATTGATTATGTGCTTAAGTTTGTTTTTTTGCCTTTTGTTTTTTGCCTTTTTCTTTTCTTCTTTTTTTCCTGGTAGTGGTAATGACTGGTGCTAACATAGAACATTCTACCTCATAGTTATTCTTGTGCCTTAGTCATAGTAAGAGAAGAAGGTATTTGCAATAAAATGTAGTAAAACTCATCCAGAATTGAATCATGGCTTTAGTGCCTAAATAGTGGAGCTTTCTAATTGAGTTGGGTAGATGTAAATATGTGTGCATATATGTGTATGAGTGTGCAAATACATGGACACTTCACAGACTCTATTAACTTCACAAATCACTATATCTCACAGAAAATTTTGAACTATGTTTGGCAAATCTTCTCAATTTAAAGATGGGAAAACCTATTTAGAGATTGTTCTCTATATATTTTTTCTTATCATGTTCTACCTGGAGCAGAGGAGAATCTTTCACAGAGATAGGACTGGGTGTTTCTCAAACAAAATGACAAAAATAAAATGCTAAGTTCATACATATTATTGAGTGCCTCATAATGTAACTATAAAACTCTGCAAACCTATTTGCAGTAATTCTAAAGCGAGAGCCAAATGCAGACCAACAGGAACTGTGATAACAACATCATTTGGTTAATGTGCTATTTATGTATACAAAATGCTTTGCAAATGGTAAGAGGAAAATTACCAGCAAAATAGTTTCTAAAAGCATCTTAGTTTTCTAAAGCCATACTTATCTAAAATGGTAACAAAGAACAGCAGGAGGTGTGTGACAATGAAGCAAGTACAAAATGAAGGAAATTTCAGCCAAATGTCAAAATATAAGGAAAGAATTTTTAAGGCAAAAGAAAAAAATTGTATTGGGAAATTGGAATACAGTAGTTTTATAGAGATTTAAACTTTAAATTATTCAGAAATGGTTTTATCAAAACTAAAACACGTGCGTGTGTACCATCTGCTTGCCTCCAAAGATAAGTCTTTGGAGAATTAATTTTAGCTGCCAGAGTTGTAGGAAAGGAAACTGGTCTCTGGTTTATGTGAATCATTACTTAAAAACAGGAACTCAAGAACAGAGAAGAGACTTGGGCCGTCTGTTTCTGTCTCTATGGAGAGATATTCCCTAGAAATTTTAGCAGCTGCAGAAAAATATGAAGATATGCACAGAGAAGTAAGGTACAGACTACAAAGTCAAATTTAGGCTAAAAGAATGTTTCTGGTACAAAATATGTTTCAGAGTAGTTACCAGTATATAAATAGAAATTTAAACTGTTCCATGACTATTTTTTTAAGATTTTATTTTATTGTTTTTTTGAGAGGTCAGAGAGAGAGAGAGAGAGAGTAAGAGAAGGGAGGAGGGGCTAGAGCTCTCTCCATAGTTGTATGTCATCTCTTTTCGACATAGCTCCATTTCACACAGGTGGATGTGGGGATCACAGGGCAGGAACCAGTAGATTATTGCTAAGATGAGTATTAGTTTGTGAGTAGTAAATGAGACAAAAGGATCATGATTGTAATGGGAAATAGAAGATTGATATTTTTGCTTCAAATGGTCTACCCAGAACCTTAAAAATATCATAGATTAATAGGTAGTTTACCTGTCTCAGTTTTATTTTTCCTCTTTTTATTATTTATTAAAAATGTTTTAAAGTGTGTTTTTATTGTTTTACTGTGTCTCTATGGTATCTACTTTAAATAATTATTTGATTGTTTTAAAGCTAAGTTCTTACATTGTGACTAATCATGATTTACATATATTAGTTTTGTGATATAGCTTAAGGACTGCCATTATCGTGCCTTGGCAAAAAAATTATCACATTTAAGTTGGACTAAAATGTATTTTGTCAAAAAGCAATTATTAGATGTCTTCAATGTTAAGGCACGGTGTTATATTCTAGTTAGTTACACTTCCAATTGATGTCTAATGTGATGGAGATATGTAAATAAATTTCAGTTATATATTTTAAATTAGAGAATAGCCTTCTACACAGGGTTCACTGAAGCAGAGCAGAAAGAGATCAGGCCTATGACAATGGAGTCAGGAGAAAAAGATGAAAGGCTTTTAAGGTGATGCTTCACCTGAACATTCAATAAGAATAGCTTTTTGCTAAACACCTGGAAGCAGTTACCGAGTGATGGACACTGTGAGGTAACAGGGAAAAAAACAACCTGATTACTCAAAGAACTATTAACTGTTAAGTATTCACTGTATTCCTGGAGCATAGTATACAATGAAATTTAAAACAAAAAAGACATTTGAGGTTAATCTAAATTATTAAGGACAATCTGTATGTAATAAAATATATTTTGTATTTTAACTTAGGATTGCATCAAACAATGGCCCTTGTATCGATTCCAGCCTCACCTCTTCTTATAAAGAAAATTTTACTGTGATCCAGCCGTACAGTTTGTTTGCATATTGTCTATGACTGCTTTTGTTCTACACTTGGAGAGATGAGTAGTTGTGGCAAAAACCACATATCCTGCAAGGTTTAAAATATGTACTATGCACATCTTTATGGGAAAAGTTTTTCAATCTCTCCTCCAGGCAATGTGGGGCCATTGAAAATGTTGAGCCGAGGGATAGAGTGGTTGCTTCTCCCTTTCAGAAAGTTTGGTGTGGAAGCAATAGGACAACAGATTGAAGATATAAAATGTGTAGCCTGGCATGTGATAAGTATTTTATATCTGTTGTATCTTTTTCCTTTCTACTTTCAACTTAAGATTCCATTTACACTAATGCTACCCTACATTATGCTACCTACTCTAATGCAACATTGACCTCTTGTCCATTGTATTAGTTACAGAGTGTTTTATTTAGTGGATTTAGAGAGAAAACAGTAGTTTTATAAGAACTGTTTCAAAAGTAGTGCATAATACATGATTTATAAACCTGAATATCAAGTTTTGGTTAAAAACATTTTCTGGGGAAGCTGAGCAGGCTCAGCAGTTTAAGCTCTCGCTTTGCAGCCCCAGGGACCGAGGATTGAATCCTGGCCCTGGTCTGTGCAGACCCATATGCTGAACTGGGGTGTGCTTTCCGTGTGGGAAGCTCCCAATTTGGTTCTCAACCCCCAGTTTCACTCTTGGATCGAGGGGTCATGCCTCCCATGTGGGAGGTCATTAGCCCTATTCCCATCCTGAGCAGCCCATGCCCACCTGTGTGGAACAAAACCATGTGAAAACTGATGAGGTACAACTATGGAGACTGCTCTGGGCCCTCCCCGCTTCTCTCTGTCTCTCTCTGTCTCTTTCAAAAACAATAAAATAAAATATATATATTAAAAAAAAAACCACTTTCTATGTATATTCAACATTATCAACTGCCATAGCAGAAAATATTTATTGTGCACCCACTGTATATAAAGGACTTTGTTAGGTATTAATTTAGTATAATGGAAGTTCTTCATGATGAAGGGCAATATAGTTAATAGAAGTATTGTGAGACTATATATTATTCTAGTTTGAGATTTCTCAATTGCAGCACTATTGACATTTTGGGCCAGGTAATTCTTTGTGGTAGAGTGATATCTTATGCATTGTAAGATGGTAGCAACATTCCTGGCCTCTACCCACTAGACACTAGTAGTAGTCCTGACCCTTGTTGTGACAATCAAACTGTCTTCATATATTACAAGATGCCAATTGTCTCCTGAGGAAGCAAAATCTGTGCTGGTTAAAAAACACTGGGGAAGCCGGGATGGCTCAGTGGGTTAGGCGCTCACTTTGCAGCGCCAGGGACCAAGGATCGAATCCCGGCCCCGGCCCATGCGGAACCATATGCTGAACTGGGAGCTCCCCTAGTTCAGTTCTCTCTCTGTCTCTGTATCTCTCTCTCTCTCTCTCTCTCTCTCCTCTGTCAAAATAAATAAATAAATAAAATATACATTAAAAAAATAAAAAACACTAAATTTTGTCCCTTTCTTTTCTATGTTCTGACAGAATACATCTTTGATAAAATAACAAAAGTCCAAAGAAAAAAAAGCTGTATTTTTCTTTTTAGCAGGAGTTCTTTAATCAGTGAGTTGAGATCACAGGCTAATGGTATGGTGAGAATGAAGTCAGTCTGTGCAGTGTACCCCTCTTCCTGAAAATTGACTTTATGTTTTGACATTTTCAATTCTTGCAAAAATCTTTGTCACGAAAATGAGGTATCAGATTTCAACTGTCTCATTTTTACATTATTTTTCTGTAGTTTGTTGACCTTTTCAGTATTATAAGCAAGATTTTGAAAGAGTTGACCATTCCCTTTTCATTTTATTAAAAAGTACAGTAACCTGTTGCAGGGATTAAAATAACTGGCCAACTGAGATGAAGAATTTTTAAAAGGTCAAAATGGTTCAGCACAATATATATTTTACAGTAATTATAACATTTAGAATATAGGTTTTAACTATTCTCTAGCAAAATATAAAGCAATGGTTACAAAAAATTAGAGCATAGTTAACGCTTTTACTAAATTTGTTCTAATTTATTATAGAGCCTTTTATTTGTGGTCATCTTAGGAAATTTGAATTTATATGACTGCATGTCAAAATAATAATTCTTGATATTGCTAGGTAACTATTTATAGTTTTCCTGAGCCCGGGAATATTTATATCTTTGTAGGTCTACTCAACATTACAGAATTTTCAGATAAAAAGGTAAAAGTCATTCAAATAGAAGATATTAAATTTTCTGCTTCTTCAGCAACACTGCAAGAATTTTTGCTTAACAAAGTGTCAGCATTAGCAATACCATAATCAATGAACATCTGGTTTTCATCTCATATACAAAGACAGTAAATGTAAGGTCTGGTTAACATATTCAGTGAAGTAAATGTATCTAGTAGAGGTATTGGGGAAGGAGAATGAGTTTCTGTTCTTCTTTTGAATCAGAACTGAATTTGAGATTATTTAGTTACCAAAAAGCCAAATGCATTAGAACACAAGTCTTGTACTATCATAGAGGTTTTAAAATATATTTATAAATATATTTATATATTTATGTCATATATATATGACATAAAGTCTATTTTTTAATGTATTTTTATTGTTTTTGAGACAGAGAGAAGGGAGAGGACCCAGAGTGCTCTCCATAGTTGCATGTCATCAGTTCTCCACATCCTTTCATTTCACAGGTTGGGGTAGGGCTGTGCAGGGCAGGAACTGGCCAGGGGTCCTGCCCTGGTGAGAATCGAACAGGAGGGTACATCTTAGTTCAGCATATGAGTCTGGCTGGGCTGGGATCAGGACTCAATCACTGGACCCCGGGGCTGCTAATAAGAGTTCAACCAGCTGAGCCATCCTGGCTTCCCCTAAATGATGCAAATTCTTGAATACAACAATAGTGTGAATTTATGTTTATTCTCTTTGTATTTAGTACCTGAAAATACCATGGGACACAGCTGCTGCCCAAATACTCCACAATACAAATACTGAATTGAAACAAATAATACAAATTGAGTATTAAAATGTATTTTCTACTTGTAGCATGTGAAATTAATTTATAGGTATCATGGGAACTGAGAGGGAAGAGTGGCAAGGACAATGTACACTAAAACAAAAATTACTTTGACATACATTAAGTTATATGTAAAAGAAAAAGTGACTTGACCCTCAGATTAAGCATTAAATGCTTTAATAATAAAATTGATTTTAGAACTATGAGGTAATATATTATATCTAATACATCTCATAAGCTGTAATTTCAGGAAAGCAAATATGGCCAGTGCATATTTCTTATGGGGAGTACACAATGTCTCATAAACAGAATTCAAGGTCAGCGTCACAAAGCCTTGCTTCAAAGTTAGGATTTGAATGTGTGTGTGTGTTTCCTTCTATTTTTAGAAATAAAATAAAATAAAATTATATTCAATTAAATATAATAAAATTAAGTGAAATAGATGGAGCTCTTTTTTCTTGTTTTTTTCTTTTTTGTTTTTTATATTTAAAACTTTTGTTGACCATTCCCTATGCTTCCCAGCCCCACCCCCCTCACCTCCCCACCTCCACCCCTAGGCAACCACCAAACCACTGACTGTCCATGAGTTTTTGTTTCATTGTTACTTTCATTTTATATCCCACCTATGAGTAGGGTCATATGTGTCTTTCTTCTTTCAATCGGACATTTTTCACTTAATAAGATGTTTTCAAGGTTCATCCATGTCGTCACAACTGGCTATATTTCATCTTTTCTTATTACTGAGTAGTATTCCATTGTGTAAGTGTACCACAAATTCTTTATCCAGTCATCTTTCAAAGGAAACTTTAGTTGTTTTTATGACTTTGCCATCGTAAACAGTGCTACGATGAACATTGGAGTATGTATATCTTCATGAATTAAGGTTTTCAGTTTTTTGGGGTAGATGCCCAGGAAAGGGATTGCTGGGTCACACTGCAATTTCATTTCTAATTTTTTGAGGAATCTCCATACTGCCTTCCATAGTGGTTGTCAATTTACATTTCCACCAGCAGTGTATGAGGGTTCCTTTTTCTCCACAGCCTCTCCAGCACTTGT
>PVKE010035434.1:0-16892 GCA_004027555.1 Craseonycteris thonglongyai | reverse complement strand
AAGTAAAAGAAAGAAAGAAAGAAAGAAAGAAAGAAAGAAAGAAAGAAAGAAAGAAAGAAAGAAAGAAAGAAAGAAAGAAAGAGGGGGAGAAAGAGGGGGAGAAAGAGGGAAAGAAAATCTGAAGATTCAGGTACTATCACATTCAACTTGTCATCATTTTTTTTTTTGCTCCAGATATCCATGTACAAGTAAATACACCACATTTTAAAATGAACTTTAACCACAGTGATGTTATTTGAAGATTTTTCAAGATAAGTAGAGCAAAAGCTAGAATGTGGTTTTTCAGGTTAAAATGTTGTTTGCTGTTATAAACAGTGGGAAGTGAAGGTTGTTGCCTAACAGCTGTTAGACAACAGCTCTGTTTACAAGGTTCATGTTTGGAAGCAGTAACATTTTAAAAATACATTTTTGAAAAAACCAAGTATGCATAATTATTTTGATATGTTTTGTTTTTTTGCTCCTTCGGGGAGTGGCCTGGCTTTGTGGTTAGGAGAGCAGACTCCGGAGCCACACTGATTGGTTCACACCTACCAACTGTGTGACCTTGGGCAACTGACCTCATGGTGCCTAGGTTTCCCCATCTGTAAAATAATTAATTACCATATGAGCAACCTGATAATGTTCTTGTATGAATTAAATGACTTGATACATATAAAGTGTTTGAGGCAGATAGAAATCACTTAGTAAATATTACAGATTACTATTGTTATTATTATTATTACTAGTCTATTGGTAGTTGCAGTGCACAGGAAATACTTCTGCATTATGTGAAACTGTACGTGGATAGACTAATAAATTGGCATGTCATCTCTTGAATTCAGCATCTGTTCTTGGAAAGAAAGCTTTCACTGGTGCAGTGCGCTGGTGATAAAAGGTCCAAACAGAAGCCCCAGGAAGCCTCACGTGGTCCACACCTACGTGGAAAATCCGGATCTTATCCCATTTAAGTCATGTATTTAACTCCTGCTTTCATAGACCTTATACAAGGAGGTTATTTTCAAATAATGTTCCCAAATTATTAAGAAAATGCTTTGGATAAATGTTAAGATCAATGAGAATACTGTAACTGGGTTATTAGTGTATAAAGTCAATTAATTTCCTATGACAAATATATTTACTAATGCAAATGAATGCATGATTTTCTACACTAACCTAACAATTGTAGTTTCTTATAATGACACCGGCTGAGTAAATGTAAATTTCTTTTGACAAACCTGTAAATTGAGCATATATCCTCAAAATTTAAGGGTCCACGCAATAGGAGATAACAATACATTTTTCAGTGTTAAAATCAGAATGTCACAGGAGAATTTCTGTGAGGTCTCAATTACATGAGGACAAAATATCTATAAATATGTGTCACCTGAAAACACTCTGTCCTATTTTGTTTTCAAGTAGTTTTAATATATGCTCCCACCGTCTCCTTTATAACAAAATATGATGGCTGCTTCAGTGCTTTGTGTTTTCAAAGCACTCATGTCGAACATTTCCAGACTCTTTCAGGCTTTTCTCAATTACCTGATACTGAAAATCCTGGCCCCTGATTTCAGCTATAAACATAGACACAGTTGGATTAAAAATCTGGAGTTGGGAAGCCGGGATGGCTCAGTGGCTTAAGCGCTCACTTTGCAGCCCCAGGGACCAAGGATCGAATCCTGGCCCCAACCTGTGCGGACCCATGTGCTGAACTGGGGAGTGCCCCCAGTTCAATTCTTGCCGGAGTGAGACCCCAGCCCAGTTCCTTCCCTGTGCAGCCCCGCACCCACCTGTGGAATGAAACTGGGTGAAAAAACCAATGATGTGCAACTATGGAGACTGCTCTGGGCCCTCCCCCTTCTCTCTGTCTCTGTCTCTGTATATATAGATATATATCTGTCAAAAACAATAAAAATAAATCTTTAAAAAAAAAATCTGGAGTTTATAACTTTCCCCATGATATGGAGTATCAGATAATCACAGGTAAGCTCATTCTTTAATCCTCACGTCAACAGTCCATAGTCAGCATTAGTTATCATAAATGCACTAGTCCAAGAAGATATGTGATTAAGAGTTGTGGGAAGATCCAAGATGGTGGAGTAGGTAAACATTGTACCTGCTTCATTCCGTGAACACATTAAAATTACAACTAAATTATTGAACAACAAACCTGGAGAACCATCTGAAATCTAGCTGAGCAGAAGCTTAATAACTAAGGACACAAAGAAGAGGAAGTCACATTAAGACTGGTAGGAGGGATGCAGACATGAAAGGAACCAAATCAATGACAATAGAGAATCAGGAGCGATATCTCAGCCATGGAGGTTCCCCCAGAGGAGCAAGGGACCCCTGCCCCACACCAAACTCCCCAGCCCAGAGCACTGGTGCTGGGAAGAAGGGCCCCACAACATCTTACTGAAAAACAGTAAGAACTCTGACCATCTAGTTGGGACAAAAGGCTGCAGGAAACCCAGCCATCTTCTTAAAGTGCCTGCACAGACTCAGTCACTGACAGATACTCACCTTGGGCTCCAGCAGAGGGATGGTGGCTCAGGGGGCACACTGGGATGTATAGCTTTGGGGTGAGGGCTGGAGGACAATTGCCATTTTTCCTGGGTAGGTCCTCGGTCCATGTATCTGGCTGGTAGGTGCCATCTTTCCTGTGTTGTGCCCGCCCCTACATGGCCAAATCTGAACCTGATTGGTCTGGTGAGGTCCACTCACTTCACCTTGCTGACTCACTGGGACCTCACCCCACCCAACTCCATCAATACCAGAGGCACTTCCTCCAGTGAGTTGTCTGCCCCACTGCACTGCATTCTTTCTTGGAAAACTGTTTAAGTCCACGGGCCCCAGGTGGGCAGCAATTGGCATTGGTGTGCTCAGAGACTTTTGCTGAGTTAGCTCCAAGCAAACTATTGGCACCAAATCAGAATCCACAGGAGCACCCAGTGCAGGTGACCAGGGAGACAGTGCCAGGGCCCCACAGGGCATGTACTAAATAAGGTTATCTAGCAACACTGGGAAACACAGCAGATATACCTAATATGTAGAAACAAACACAGGCAGGCATCCAAAATGGGAGTACAGAGAAACATGTCCCCAATAAAGGAAGAGCAGAAATGAAAGAACAGCAGAAATATCCAGAAGAAGAACTAAACAAGATGAAGGCAAGCAACCTATCAAATACAGAGCTCAAAATGATGGTTATAATAAGGTGACCAGATTTTAACATTGGTAAAGCGGGACACCATTGACCAAGGGGGAGGGGGTTCTTGATTAAAAATTTGGTCTATCTCCCGCTGTTCCCTACCTTGTCGTGCATTCTTTCCAAAAATCGGGACTTTTTTAAAACACCGCGGGACGCGGGACAAATTGTTAAAAATCAGGACTGTCCCACCAAAAGCGGGACGTCTGGTCACCTTAGGTTATAAGGATGCTCAAGGAACTTAGTGAAAACTTCAACAGAAAGATAGCAAGCATAAAGAAGGACATAGAAACCATGAAAAATAACCCATCCGAAATGAAGAATACAAGAACTGAAATTCAGAATGCAACAGAAGGAAGCACCAGCAGACTAGATGGAGCAGAGGATCGAATCAACAAATTGGGAGACACAGTAGCAGAAAACATCCAGTCAAAAACAGCAAAAAGAAAACAGAATCCAAAAAATTGAGGATATTTTAAGGGGCCTCTGGGACAACATCAAGTGTAACATTTGCCTCATAGAAGTACCAGAAGGAAGAGAGAGAAAGCAAGAGATTGAGAACCTATTTGGAGAAATAATGACTAAAAACTTTCCTCACCTGGCCAAGGAAACAGACATGTAAGCCCAAGAAGCTCAAACAAGAAAAACACAAATAGGCCCACACCAAAACACATTATAATTAAAGTGACCAAGGTTAAAAACAAAGAGAAAATCCTAAAACCAGCAGAAATGGGCAACTAGTAAGTTATAAGGGAGCTCCCATAAGACTTTCAGCTGATTCCTCAACAGAAACTTTACAGGCCAGAAGAATTGGCAGAAAATATTTAATGTGATGAAAAGCAAGGACCTACAACTATGATGACTCTCTCCAGCAAGGTTATCATTCAAAGTCAAAGGACAAATAAAGAGCTTCCCAGATAAGAAAAATCTAAAGAAGTTCATCACCACCAGTATTACAAAGAACGATAGAGGAAATACTTTAAGATGGGGGGAGGGGGGAGAAGCAAAATTATGAATAATAAACTGGCAATAGCTACATATCAATAATTACCTTCAATTTAAATGGATTAAAAGCTCCAATCAAAAGACCTGCAGTATCAAACAAAGAAAGACAGATGCAAGTTGACTTTGCTTATAGGTGAAAGTCAAAGAAGAAAATAAACCAGTGGAACAGGAATAGATTCATAGTTAGAAAAAGCATTTGGTTTGTTGCCAGATAGAAGGAGGGTTGGGGGGAGGGGGTGAAATAAGGGGAAAGGATTGGGAAGTTCAATTTGGTGGTTACAAAGTAATACTTATGGGGATATAGGGTAGAACATGTTAATATAGTCAATAATGTTGTAATAACTATGGGTGGCATCAAATGGGTACTAGATTTGTTGGGGTGAAGAAGGAGGTTGGGAGGGGTGGGTGAAAAAGAGGACACAATCAAGAAGCACAAATTTATAGTCACAGGGATGTAAAGTGCAGCATAGGGCATATAGTCAATAACATTGTAATAACTGTATATGGTGTCAGAAGGGAACCAGATATACCAGAATTAGGATTTTGTAACTCATATAAATGTCTCATCAGTATGCTGTACACCTGAAACCAATATAATATTGCATGTCAAATGTAATGGAAAAATAATAAATGAGAAAAAAAAAAAAAAGAGTTGTGGTGGGCAGAACCAGAAAGGTCGATGGTGAGCAGCTGTTCTTTTATCACTTATTTCATTCAAGTTTGGCCTTTGGCTGTAGGAGATGGGTGTTTTCAAAAAAAAGGTCCCTCAAGAAAATGATTCATTATGATTCCTGGCAGTGACTGGTATAAGCAATGTGTGTATCACTCAGCAGGGGTCAGCTCTGATAGTGAACTAACTCAAGTCTTCATGAGAAAAATGACCAGTCAAACTGAAACTCTTGGAACTTAGCTCTGAAGAAAAAGAAACATTTTAAAACTACTTCCCTAAATTTGTGGGGGGAAAAAACCCTAGAAACTGCATAAACATAATTGTACACTTTTGCACCTGTTTATACCCCTTCTACATTATAATATTTTGAATTCAGTTTAATAATATCTGTGATTTAAAATGTAAGCTAGCCGGGTATTTTGAGTGAATGAAAAACATCATTCCATCCCTGATATTTAAAAAAGAAAAACAAAGAAAAGAACATGGAGAAATGAGGCAATACCCACCCCTTCAGTAAATCTTCTGTTCTAAAATTCTACAAATCTATAGACACAATTAATTTGTCATTAGAATTTTCCATTAATAGAAGATAAATGCTGTTTTTTATTCATTAATAAGAAAATAACTTTCGGCTTTTCCATATTGTGCCAAACTCTGTATAGCTGTTTTTACAAATGTTATTTTATCTACTATGATAATTCCATTATTAAATGAGGAAAAGCAGGCTCTAAGATCTCTGATATCTTTTCAAGGGTACAACTAGTAAGTTCAGGGCAGAATTAAAACTAAATAGAGGACAATTTTCTCAAAGAAAAAAATTTTTTAATTAAAATTAAAATCATTTTACTGTTTAATTACTGTCATACAGTAGCTAGTCATTAATCCTAAGTCATTTATGAATGTAAGTAACTTATCATTTAATCTCTTCTCATAGGATATTAAAATAATTCTCCAAAGGAGTGAGCATATGCAAGGAAGTGATGGAGAAAGATCTCCTTCCAGACTTACAGAGGAAAAGAAATGAAGACACAAAAATGTAATTTTATAATTTGGCAATGAATCTTCCAAACATCAAATGTAAAATAAACATCTTATTTCTCACACACATCATCATTGTAAGTGTAGAAATGACCCCAACCAGGTTATGAGGGACACTGAATGAAAAGGAGGCCATCTTTAACTTAGAGAATATTCTATAATAAATCTTAAATTTCAGAGCAAACACCCAAAGAAGGAATGCATTTGGAAGTGATTCTGAAAATAGAAATCACAAGAACAATATGTTCAAAAATCAACACATGAACAATCCCTGTGAGAAGTATCTGGAAGAGGCAGATGCAGTGAAAATTCCCCCAAAGCTCCAACATCAGGAGAGTTCTGCTGTGGACATTTTATAGTTCTTGCTCCCCATGCAATAAAATTTCAAGGTTCACCCCATGAGCCAAGGAGAAGGCTACATTACCAACTAGTATAGTTATACTCCTATCGTCTATTCATTATTCTTTCATATTAGAATATAATGTTTCTGCATAGATGTGCAATTATAAAAACTTGTATACATTAACCACTCAAATTCAGTGATACTCATCTCAAAAAAATGTTTCTCCATTTTGAGTGATAATGTATTCTCAGTGGTTGGCCTCCTATGAATCCCCTCTGAGCGTCCACACCAGCTGCTCCTGAGGGTGTCTTGCTAGATCCTACTTTTCTAAATGTTACTGGATCTCCTCCTAAATGTTGGGGGGCCCCAGCACTCAGTCTTCTCTATCTACAGTCTAGCCCTCAGTAATTCATACATTTCTATGGCTTTATAGGTATTACAGAGGCTAATGCTGAAATTTCTATTCCCATCTACCCTAGAAATCCAAACTGCTCTTACTGTCCACTTGATTACCACATAAATGCTCATAGTCATTGCAAACACATGTCCACAGCAAACAGACGGAGTCTTTTATAATGCAAGTCATGTCTTATCACCCCTCTGCTCCAGTCCTGTCCTATCTCATTCAGAGTCTAATCCAAGTCCTCACCTTGTACTTAACCCTTGCTACATCTCTGATTTCATCTCTTGCTTTCTCTGCCTTAACCACTCTCCTTAAGCGACAAATCCTCCTTGTTAATCCTGGAACATACCAGCCACTCTCCTGCCTCAGGGACTTTGTATGGTACTTGCTTTTCTCTCTGCCTAGAATAATTGCTCCCAAATGGCTACATGGCTGACCCACAAACTTCCAGTTTCTCTGTTCAAGTGATTCATTGTCAGTACAGCCTTCCCTTGACACATTATACAAAATGGAAATAACTCACCACCCCCACACCCTCACCACCACTTTAATTGTTTTTCCATTGCGCTGAACATGTGATGCACTACCTATTTATTCTTTTGCTTGTCTGTCACTCCACTGGTTGTAAGTGCCACTAAGTTAGGGATTTTGTGTATTTTCTTTATTACTATGCCACAGAATCTAAGACTAAAATCATAGCCAGCTTTAAATTGTGTTGACACATCTGTGCAAAATGTGTCAAACTATCACATTTAGCTTAATCACTAAAACAGTGAGCAATCCAAAAACAATTTCTGGTGTTAGTGGGCATTATATTCTATTTCTAGAGAGTGACACATTTCCTAAATTTGCTTCTTATGGGCTCACCCAAGGCCTCACTCCCAGAACACTGGTCTTTAAGGTGATGGAGAATGGTGACCCAGAAGCATGCATGGGAGATAGAGAGGAGCCTGTGCCAGAGATTTCAAACTTTCAGATTAGCTGACTCATGTGTAATTCTAGTTCTTATCAGACAATTCTAGCTATTCTAGAAAAGGGAACAGAGGAACACAGATGTCTCCTGCTTTCCAAAAGTTTCCATTACAACACTTCACTTTTATGAAAGACCTACATTATTAATATTGGTAACAGCTTTTTTTTTTTTTTGAGTGAAAATTCTCTTTCAAGTTTCTTTCTATTCTTTCTTCCCCTAAGTAGCTGCCTTCTTTCACAGCTAACTTTCAATGTTCAAATAAACATTTAAAAGATCCATTTCTTCCTCTTTAGTAAAGATTAATATGTATTTTAAGTTAATTCCTGAGAGAAACCCGCAAGGGAGTCACCATTTCTTCTAAATCGTAGATCCGGGAGGTGTCAGCACAGACCGCTTGAAAAAGCTACTTCCAGAACATTTCCTGCCAACATAGTATCGGCCTCATTGGAAGTGTATGCCAACTTTGGCTACTTTTTCTCCATCCTGATCAAACTCACCCACCAAATTGTCACCGTCTTCAGCATCTTCCTTTATTTGCACAATATCTCTCTCTCTCTCCTTTAATTTTTTTTTTAACTATCACTGTGTTTTCTAGCTATTAGTGTGGCATTTTACAGGATTATTTGTGTTATCCTTAGGAGCAAGGTAAACAAAGGCTGAATGCAAATACAAGTGAATTTCTATTGGAGCAGAGTATTGGTAAAGTAACTTTAGCAATCACAATTCATTATATGAATGATGCATGATATCTCTTCTTTAATGGACACTTAGCTATAGGAGATACAGACCAGGTCTGTCTAATTCACCTCTGATACAAAACATCAACCGAGAAATTCAGAGATGCAGAATCCATGCACATTATATTATAATCACGGTTGATGCAATGTTGGAAGAGATCTGAATTAAATTATGTTTAATAAGAGAAAGAGTATCCAATAACAAGGTTAAGATATTAACAATAGGTAACAATATATAATAATAGCTAATATCATTGAGGGTTCATGATGAGTCAGGCAGTGTGTTGAGAGCTTTATAGGCATTATCTCATTTAGTTCTCATAACTCTGAAATAGGTACTCTCTCTTAAGATTGCTATTTACATGTAATGAAAATGTCATTTAGAGAAATTATATACCGTGCCCAAATTCTCACAGCTGGTAAAATAATAGACACAGACTAGGAACCCACTATTAACCCTAAACACCTTCCTCTTACCCAGTTTGTTCAGCTTGAGTCCAAATAACCAATGGCACAAGCATAGGATGAGAGAAGTAGGGCTTAGCAAAATTTTAAAATAAAAACAAAATATTTTATTCAAAAAAAATTGGATGTAATTTGCTATATGATGTGGCCCCCAAAGAATCTAATGTCCCTAGAGCATGTGCGGTAGTAAAGGGGGTGCTGATTTCCCCTGATCTGCAGGCGGTAGACCTCATCTACAGTTCTACGTGCGGTTCGCAGTCACACGCTTTAGTGCAATACATGCACACTTCATATACGCAGAGCAGTTGATACATGCACTCAACAGGGAACTCAGAACCCCTGAGCCACTTCCAACCTAAAGGGAAAAGGAGCTGCCTCCAACCATTTGAAAAGCTGTCCAGAGAGAGGGAATATCTTTTCTAAAGTCCACAGGGGTGAACCTACACTAGGGTAAATGTTGCAGAATGACCGATTTCAGTCGACCTGGAGAAGCCACAAAGTCCCTACAGCGGAGACAGTGTGAGAGAGGAAGGACACCTACCATGTGTCAAGGAAGTCAACACCTATGACTGCAGCCCAGAACTTTCTATCTGAAAGTGGGCATTCTCTCCACTGAATCAGCTTCTCAGGTCTGCTACCCCAACTTCCATCTCCCCCAAATGCCCTTGCAACGTAGTTTTCATCATGTGTGGATCTCACTTTTGTGTAGAGCACTTTAATTAGGCGTGTCCAACTATTTGCCCCAAATGTCCTTGCGCTAGAATTCCTACCCATGGAGCCCAATAGCATATTCCAGCCACTTGGCGGTTACCCTGTCCAGGGAAGCCTGTGGTTCCCTAAGGGAGGACTCTGATGGGAACAGGATGCTGACAGACATTGGATGGGGCAGTTGGCTGGATGACTTTATGACCAAGTCCATCTCTGAGGTTCTCTGGGAAGAGCTCCTCCTCCTCACTTCCCATTCTGCATTGATGGCATCACGTGTGGTTCTTCTGATCAAATCTTCAGCTGAGTCTTTGCCTCCTCATTCTTTCTCTTCTTTCACACCCAAGTGTTACTCATTATTCCTTATAAATGTCTCTCACCTCTGTCCTCTCCTTTCAGTTCCCACAATGTCTGCCTTTCAAAATTCCTCAACATCTTTCTTCTAGACTCTTGCAATAGCCCTCAATTAACCCCCCTTACTTCCTGCCTCTTCTCACAAATCCTCCATTTTTTTAATCCAGCCTACCCTCTGCAATACTCTCCAATAATCTTTCTGAATCATTACTTGAGCACGTGAACACTTTTGCTTAAAAACCTTTCCTCTGCGCTCTCACTAATGAAATAAATTCCACATCTCTTTGAACGTCATCTAGAATCTGACTCTTCTATGTTTATCTTTTTCTCACACTCCAGTTCACACGGGGCCCTCAACACAGCTACAGCTCCTGGTACTCATTAGACATTCAATAATTTTAGAATGAATTAATGAATGAAGAGGGATGTCTGTCTCCTTTTAAGAGAAATTCTACGAGGTGCAGGGGAACTTTTTATAGGAAACATGTTTCTATAATCTTATACATCCCTAATGCTAGATAGAGCAAACTGATTGGTGAGGTAGGGATAAACAAATCTTTAAGCACATTTACGCTCAGATTCTTAGCATAAAGACAGAGAAAATTTTTGTTTTCAAGCCAATGTCAAAACAAATCTGGAAAGAGATGCCACTAGAGTCTTGTGGCTGCAGTTCAAAGCCCCAAAAGGGCCACATGGGGCTCAAAGCTGGGCCTTGAGCACTTGAGCTCCAAGCAAAAGCTGTTGTGTCTTTTGCTCACTTCACGCTAACCACCGAGACAGCGACACCGAGCAGTGTCTGAAACAGCCTCACCTTGGTGTGCCCCCACAGACCAGCCTGAAACCACAACATCCTCCTCGCCTACTCGTCTTCCATCGGTTTCACTGTTTGAGCCCAGTTCGTGGTAAAGTCTCCACAAATCATGGACAGCCTTTGCCACTCTGCTCCTTGCAAAAGAGTCTACAGGAAAAGCACCCTGAATTGGAAGACATCACTTAGCATTCTCACACTGCAGGAGACGTTTACAATTCCTTTCTGAATTTAGCTGCCCTTCATAAAGTCTACCCATCGTGCCAATGGGATTGTTTGGAAAGTTTCTTTTCAATGCTAAGGTGCCACTTGAAAAAATATGCAGCTGTTATTTCGTTCAGAGGACAGCTTCCTCCAAGCTGATAACCATGTTTCTAAATGTTATATTTTCCTAAGGGAGGTGAATGAGGTAGCCAGCCAGTAGTAATAAATGCTCCTTGGATATTGGACATATGTCAGCCACTATCCTAAGGACTTTCTAAGAATTAGCTCATTTCATTCGCATCTATAGGCAGCTTTATAAGATAGGTATTTTACTACCTTCATTATATAACAACAGGAACTAAGATGTGAAGGGGTTAAGGTGTTCACCTAACACAGCTAGAAGGAGGCTAGGACCTTAGCTAAGAGGAAAGAAATCTGTCTCCAGAGTTATTGCCCTTAACTCTTCCATTCAGGTAGAAGGCAAAACCACAGGTGTGAAGTCCCAATAGCTCCCCTCCGCTAAGGTTTAGTCTCTTCCAGTCCTCTGCCCTTGAGCATTGCCTCCTTCCTTACTGGTGGCACTCTGCCATGAGGGAGGTACAGAATCTGACTCCATTAACGACATATCTGACTTCTTCAGGCCAGCTGGCTTGCTTTACCTGTGCTCCTCATTTCTCTGCCCTTCGCCACCCCGATTTGAATCTCCATATTTCTAGTCACAGAGCCTGCTGTTTGACCCTTGACCTGACTCTGTGTGGTCCACTCACCACCTAGCCCCCTAGCTTAGCAGGAAAGGTCTAAATATTTTGTCCCGACAAACACTTTAAAAGGAGGACAATGGGACACATGAGCCCCCAGAATACACTTGCCAAGGGAAGCTCTTTACTGCAGAGGGATCATGATAAATCAAGGTTCTCCTGTCAGCCTTGTGGGTTAATTTCATGGCCAAATGAAGACTCATGTGCTTTAATTAAATTTCTCCACCTTCCTCAACTGCATGATTATGAGATGATTTGGACACAAGAGTGCAGGTTGCAAACACAAATGCTAGAGGGACTTGCTGGGCATTTTAAAAATACTTAACAGGTCAAATTTTTTTTAATGGCTTCTCAGTCTTTCTTTAATTTCTCCACTTTTAAAAGTGAGAGCAGAATAGATTTCACAGTATGGTGATAAATAGCCATTTACCTTCATCCCCAGTGCTAGAGTGGCCACAGGGCCGGGCAAAGACTGTCACACATTAATTGGCTGCTACCCAATGTTACCCAGCAGCATAGTGGGAAGCCAGAAATTCGGGTGCTTATGCAAAACAGCTCTTAAATTGTAAATATTGACAACTAATTCAAATACTTTAAAACCCTGAGTGGGTCAGCTCTGTGTTCGCTGAACAATTACATTCATAACCTGGTGTGTGCCCTGTGGCCTATCAGATTTCCCAACAGGAGTCCCTCTAAGCAAGTCAAAAGGGCTGATCCTGGCAGCAGGAACAGGCTGCCACACTCAACACTGCAGAGTTTAAAATGCATGCCCAGGTCCACCACTAGCTCACACAGCACCTTCGTGTGACTTTCCACAAGGCACCCTCTCTGAGACATCCCTCCTCCCTCCAGACTGACACAGCACCATGGCTGGGGACAACAGATCAGCCAGGCTTCTGCTCTTAACTGGTTGCATTGTTTCAGTGCACAAACCGCCCATCCACGTACCACTGCCTTGATGTGGCCCCACCTAGCATATCTGGACACCCAAACCTTGTGGATGTGACAACTACATAACCTGAAGAAGGGCAGCAATTTGCAGCCACAGTTCTCTAACACGTACTCTGCGCTGCCCGGGCGGCCAGACATTCGGCCTCCCAGGAGTCTAGGAGTTCACAGCCAGCTCAGGCTCAGCCCATCTGTTCATTGCCTGCATCTGCCATCGGTACTGGACGTGGAAGAGTAGAAGAGAGGTCTTGCACATGCGTGCGGGACAAGGCTGAGTCTTGAAGAAAGCTGGAGGTGGTAAACTAGGACAAGCCCGCGAATGAGCACACAAACACACCACATAACCTGCTGATGCTTTTGCCCACACGTTCCTTTGCAGAAGGAGGTTGCTTAGCAGTGCACTTTCACCTCGCTGTCGATTTGATCTGCAAGGCTAAATTGAAAAAATGGAAAGGCCAGCACCACTACACAGGGCCACTCATCCCCCGATGACTAGGAACAGGGTAAGGCCACTGAGGTGGTGCTGCCTGAAAACTCACAGATCAATTGTGCTCAAATGTTGTTCTGAAACCACTGCTGGTGGACCCATTTCCAAATAGGCTGCAGACCTATTTTGTAAAGCCCTCCCTTCCTCTCAGAGAAATCCCAGAGGCACCAGAGCATGGTCAGAAGTGTGTCCCAGACTCGCCCCGTCACCCTGTCCCCCTTCATTGCCACCACTATATCTCTCCTTTTTGGGGAAATCAGACTTCAGGGAAATGAGGATGTGTCATTTGAAAACCTTGTTACTAATTCTAGGGGCACTCTGGATGAATGCACTCCCCGGTTCTCCTCCCATCCTCTGGCTCCCCACCTCTGTCCCAGCAGCCACCCACCAGCACCAGACACCCTCACATCCGAGCTGCACCTGGGCAGAAGCTCTGAGGCCGCAGGGGACGAGAATGGAGTGCAGTCCCCTCTCTGTCAACATCCCTGTGAGGTGATGGGTGACGTTCTTCCTACATGGGACAAAGCTGGTCTGTTCACACTAGAGAGAGCAAGAAGTGACTGAAGACCGGGCAGCACTGGGCCTGCCATGTAGCCAGTGACTCCCTGGCCGGTCCCCAGCCCCTGGGAGTCCTCAAGTATGGAATAGATGATGGAGGTGCTACCTGGTTAGCCATGCAGCCCTCTCATTTGGTACTAGGGCTCAGAGAAGTCCCTCAGCTTGGACTTACACTCACTGTAATTGGCTCACAACTTACTTAGGACATTAAACTACTAGTTCCCGTGAACCTGGAGTTTCTACTAGGGGTGAGTAGGAACCCCAACATATACTTAATCTGGGACTCAAAAGCCCAAATGCAGTAGATAAAATGCCTGAACTAATGCACGTTGAGCATAGGAGCTATAGCAGCTAAATGCAACAGCGATATTAGGGCCACAGCATGTTTTCTAGTGCTTAGGTTTGTCTTCTGGTAAAACCCACTCATGCCCATGGCCTCAGGAGAGAGGGGACTGCAGGCCAACACTAAAAGGGCTACTTCACCAAAACTCTGAGACACGGCTGTTACCTTTAAAAAGGAGTGACACCAGAAGAAGTTAGAGTTCTTACCTCCTATCCTGAAGAAATCCTTGCAGCTTCGATCCCCTTCACCCATGCACACACCAGGACACCAGTGTCCACAGTGCAACAGGAGGCAGATGGTCACCAGGAGAAAGAAAATATTCTACAGGAGAAAAAAAATTCTGGAAGGACTGCTAACGCCCAAGGGAAGGGGCAAAGTCAGTGAAAAGTAAAAACTAGCAGATTCCTTGGTGACCAACCTCATTAGTTTGTGAGCACATAACAGAACAACCTCCACTCCCCCCACGCCACCCCCAAAGATTCCCCAATATTCTTGGGCAACACTTCTCGGGGGGCTGGTGGTTCTGATGGAGGGGATGAGTTCAAGGGCCAGAGAATTTTGAATGATTGCTTTTCATGGAAAACCATTTAGACCCGTAAAGTGGCAACACCTGGAGAAACTAGATGGAAAAGATTCGTGCATTTTAAGCTTCAGAGCCTGCTTAGAATTTCCATAGTTTTTCAATGTGGCCTGCATAAAATATTTTCTAAGAATAAGTGGTATGTACAAATGGATCGGGAAAGCTGGGATGGCTCAGCGGGTTAAGCACTTGTTTTGAAGCCCTGAGGACCAAGGATCGAATCCCGGCCCCCACCCGTGCGGACCCATATGCTGAACTGGGGAGTTCCCCCAGTTCAGTTCTCTCTCTGTCTCTGTCAAAAACAATAAATAAATAAATAAATAAATAAATAAATAAATAAATAAATAAATAAATAAATAATATGAATGGATCATTCAGTGAGAGGGGAATTCTTGTCCACTGCCCTGCTCCTGGGAACCTTCCTGCATCTTGGTTGACACCAAGATCTAGCATGGACTCTGAGGCTGACACGTCCCGCACCTGCGTGCCCACTCTCTGGTTCACAAGAAACTTGAGAACTCTTGTATTTAAAGATGTTGACTCAGTGCTACCATTTTTAATGCAATGTTCTTGTGTTGGGGACGTCGCATGTGTTGTGGCAAATTTAACACTGGGATGATGATCACAATCCACACAGTAAAGGTTGGAAGTTTCCCTGTGATGCTGACTCACTCTGTCATTTGACATTTGCCCTGTCAAATGTTCCCTAGTCAGATAATCCCCGTTGACGTCATTACATTTTCATATCCTCAAAAAGCAAGTCGTGGTGCTTGGAGAATTTTCCTTTCCCACCAGGCTTCTTGAACTGGCATATACACTAACATGACAAGGTCGGCAATATTGTGTGAACCACAGGGCTGCCATCTCCCTGCAGATTGGAGGGTGGAAAGTAATCATTATATTGGCAGAGTTGCTCTTAAGATTTTTTAAACAGATAATACACGTGCATAGAAAAATACAAAGGTTACATGAATATATGGTGACAACAAGTTCCATCTCACTCCTATCTGTGCATTCCGCAAGGCTCCACCCAACGCCAACTGCTATTACCAATGTCCTAATGATCCTTCCTAGAAATCTGACCAATATAGCCCCTCTTGGTCTAACATAGATCACAAGTGATTTTAAACAGGGATTTTCAAATGGTAAAGTCTGTATGAATCACCCAGGGTCTTATAAGAATACAGATTCTGATTCAGTAAATCGAGTTGTGTTGAAATCCTGCATTTCTAACAATCTCCCAAGCGATACCAGGGCTGCTGGTCTGTGGGTCACACCTTGAATGGCAAGTATTTAGAACATTGTATTTACTCTAATATATCTTGATAAAAATGTGAATTAATACATGCTTTTTGAAAAGCAATCTGACAACATTTATAAAAATTAAAAATATTTGATGTCTTCAACCCAGCAATTCCATTCTTGAGGATCTAGCCCAAAGTAAGGCATTATATACATAATCACAGTGAGAATGGGGGGTGGGGGGGAGGCCTACTTACAGGGACTGATTGAGTTAATTGTTTTCCACCCAAGAAATAAACAAATTAGCAGTATCTATCCCACATCATGGTTCAGAATGTGGGACAGGTTATCAACGTACGTGAGATGCACCTACTTGAAAGTCTTTTTATCCGCAGAGTTAAGAAACATTATTTTTTCCTCCCCACCACTTACCCACATCTGAGCGTAATCAGACACTTAAAATACACATACAGCATATCAGCTAGAAAAAAAATATGGCCACACTTGCATTTTTTTTAAAGCTATTCAGATAATATCAAAAATTGTTTCCAAACCACAGTCCTGGTTTTATAGTCCAGGGCAATGCTTTAACCTTTTCAGAAATGGAGCAGAGTATTTTGCAGGCTTCTAGCTCCTTCTCCTCAGTGTTGGTTCTAAAACAACTCTAAGTACTTGTAAAATCAGTTCTTACCTTAATCATACCATCTCAGGTTTTTAGTTTGCTTTTCAATCATGTATTGACCTAGGAAGTATTTTATTTATTGATAGTACTTAATTAAACATCCCTTTAGGTTACCTAATTTACCTGAATTCTACTGTATTTGGTGCCACCATAATAATATTTTGCTTTAAAGGTCATTTTTACTGTTACTGTGGTTGACTTATTTGTTTCTATCCTGGCTTGAAGACTGACTGGCTGTTCTCCTCATTCTACCCAATTTCATTGAATGGATTGCAACTCATATTTTCAGGAGGGCTATGTAACCCAAAACTTTTTCCTTTTGCTTTCAAATGTTATGTAGATTTTTATTGTGAGAACTGAACTCTTGTGTATATAAGAATTGTGCTTCACAGGACCCTGATCTGA
>PVKE010035433.1:0-16888 GCA_004027555.1 Craseonycteris thonglongyai | reverse complement strand
GGGTCTGGAAATTTATTTTCTTCATGAGCCTATATCTCAAAAACTTAATAAGTGATTTAAAAAATAAAAAATAGTTTTGAACATATATTTTACTTATCTACCCATACCTCGCTGGAATGCACCTTATACTGAAACACAGTGTATAAACACAGTATGCATTTCACACCCCTTCTTCCCCCTTAGACTACGCCTATGACAACAAGTCAATCACGACACACTTTTAAGATAAAAAGTAGATCTTATATACAGAAAAGTTGGCCACCCCTGCTCTATATGCTACCCACCCATTAGTCATTTAGCAATATTTCAGTAATATCATGTCAGTTACAGAGAGATCACACTCACATAACCTTTATTACAGTATATTATTATAATTGTACTATTTTATTATTAGTTATTATTGTTCATCTCTTACTGTACCTAATTTATAAATTCAACTTCAACATAGGTATGTACATATAGGAAAAAACATAGTATATATAGGGTTCTGTACTATCCGTGGTTTCAAGCATCCACTGAGGGTCTTGAAAAGTATTCCCTTCAGATAAGGGAGGACTACTGTATTCATTCACATTGACCCTTTGCCTGTTACTGCCACTGTTCTAGTCAGACCTATCTCATACCTAGCATGCATTATTTCTTAATAAGTCCACAGTTGACATCTGTCTGCTTTGTTGTTTTATTGCTATAGTTGTTGCCATCATGGTATACGATGTCAGTACACTGCTTAAAAACTTTTTGTAGTTTCCACAGAATGAAGCTGGACGACATTGACTAATTAAACAATTGACCTCAAACTCCTTCTTTAGCATAATTTCCATTCCTACAAGAACCTTCCACTCTCTTTCAGTAAAGCTAGTGTCACTGTCCCCCAAATCTTCATGGCTCTTCTTTGCTTTTGTTTATGTAATCCTATTCCTCCTTGGTGCTGCCCATGACTCTCAAAATCTTATGCATTCTTCAAGGTTATCTGTACCCCTACCCCAGATGCCTAGCTCTGTTTCTTCTCATTTTCTATAGTAGTCCACCATTCAGTAATACATTCATTCATTTGCTTGACAAGTGTCCATGAAGCACCTCCTATGGGCAGTCACTGTGACATCAAATGGGGATAAGACATGTCAATTTTCTGTTCCCACAGAGCTTGCAAAGAAAATGAGTTAGTTCGTTCCAATATGGAATGGTAAGGTACATTAATCACTCATCATGATGGATGAAGATTTGGTACCACCAACAGAGGCTGAGTAAGGTTCTTAGGGTCGCACAAAGGGCAAGGACTTTTCTAGAGCAATGCTATCTGAAATGAATGACACCATTGAAAGAAACTATGGGAACAGTTTCATTTATTTTTACTCATTCCTTGGAAAAATCTATAATTTTGTGTTTATCTTATAAAATTTGTAATAGCAAAATATATGTATATAATTTTCAAATAATTAAAAACATACATAATGGAGATTATCCTCTAAATCTTTTTTTGATAAAGGGTACATGATCCAAAAAGTTAGGAGCTATAAATTCTCTACCTTTAATATCTCTTTTTTGTTCCTTCTCAACAGCATCTCCTCATAAGATAGACAAAATTTTCCTTACTCAGTAAATCTATTAGAACATACCAAAAAAAAAAAAAAAGTATACATATGATATGGATCCAATCTAATGGCTTGCTCTACACTACCAACCATTTTAGGAAAATGTTAGTTAATTATTATTTTCAAACATATCTCTATTCCTCAAAGCACCTTCCTTTTTTATTCCTCTTCAAAAAAACAACAAACAAAACAAACAAAAAACAACCTTGAGAAATGACAATACCCATCAAAGAGGACTCAGGAGATGTGGTTCTAGATTTAGCTGCCTGCCATTAACTGTGTGACACTGTGACAGCCGGATCTAGTGTGTGATCTAAGGCAGAAACTTAGAGAATGCTTACTGAAATGAAGAGGATGGACTAAAATTTGTAGACTTGGAGCTAATGTAAATGTCCATGTTTCTCAGAGTGAAAACACTGTCTGTGAAAACATACAACTGTAAAATTTTTTCTTCCTTTATTTAAACAATATCTTTACATATGCAAGTCTATATGTATTAGTTCCCTATTGTTGCTATAACAAACTACCACAACGAGTGACATAAAACCCAAATTTATTATCCTAAGTTCTGGATATCAATAGTCCAAAATGAATCTCACTGAGCTATAATCAAGGTGTGAGCAGCACTGTGTTGTTTTCCAGAGGTTCTAGGAGAGAATGTTTCTTTGCCTTTTTGATTGTCTACAAACTGCCAGTATCCTTGGCTCAAACCCCCTTTCTCCACCTTCAAAGTCAGCAATGGCAGGTAGTGTCCTTGTCACATCACACCACTCTGACCCTTCTTCCACCATCACATCTCCCTCTGACCATAGCCAGGAAAGGCTCCCTGTTTTTTCAGACCCATGTATTTGTGTCTGTCTGGATAGTACAGGATAATCACTACAACTCCTTAACATAAAGTCCCTTTTTCCATTTAAGGTAACATATTCACAGTTTCTGGGAAGTAAGACATAAATATCTTTGGGGTGTCATTATTCTTCCTATAATACCTTACATGTAATTAAAACAATGCAGTGAATGTTTCAACATATGTGCAGAACTGCTTTCATGGAGATATGTCTCATTTTCACCTAGCACACACACTCCAGCCTGGTCACAAGTCTGGTCAGGAAGCCCAGGATGATGCTTGTATAAATTATATGTGCTTAAGAAAGACCCATTCTCCATCCTTAGCCAAAGAAAGGAGCTAAACCTTACAACACACATGATGACAAACAGCACTTTTTTTTTTGTAGAACACAGTTGCCAAAGTGAATTATTTTTTTCCTTTCACAAATGTCTATTGAAAGCTCATTGTGATATCACTTTTTAAATATACTTTTTATTTTTCAATTCTAGTTGACATTATTATTTTATATTAGTTTCAGGTGCACAGCATAGTGGTTAGATATTTACATAACTTACAAAGTGCTCCCCCCAATAAGTCTAGTACCCACCTGGCACTATACATAGTTATTACAATGTTATTGACTCTATTCTGTAGTTGTACTTTATATCCCTTATTTTGTAACTACCAATTGTATTTCTTAATACCTTCTCCTTTTTCACCCATCCTCTTAACCCCCTCCCATCTTGCAACCATCAAAATGTTGTCTTTATGAGTTTGTTTCTGTTTTGTTTATTTTGTTCTTTAGATTCCATATATAAGTGAAATTCCATTGCATCTGTCTTTATCGTCTGATTTATTCCACTTAGCACAATAATCTTTAGGTTCATCCACATTGTTGCAGGTGACAAAATTTCATTCTTTCTTATGGCTGAGTAATATTCGTATTCCATAAATGACTCTATTTTTCATATTACATGGTTGGATACTTTCCAGACAGCCCTCATATGTGTCACCTCTTCTTAATCCATTCATATGATACCCAGGGTTGCCTTCATATCTTGGTGACTGTAAATAATCCTTCAATGAACATATGCATGTACATGTTCCCTCAATGTAGTGTTTTGGGTTTCTTCGGATAAATGCCCAGAAGTGTGATTATTGGCTCCTTCTTTGTCTCTTAGTATAACTTTTGTCTTAGTCTACCTTGTCTGGTACAAGTATTTGTTACCCCAGCTTCTTTTGTTTGTTTCCATTTTCATGAAACATCATTTTCCATCCCTTTGACTTTCTTTTTTTTTTAAAGATCTATTTTATTGTTTTTGACTGAGACAGAGAGAAAGGGGAGGGCCCAGAGCAGTCTCCATAGTTGTCCGTCATCAGTTTTCAATATGGTTTATTCCACACAGGTGGGCAGGAGCCACACAGGGTGGGAACCGGGCTGGGGGCCTCCCGCATGGGAGGTACACACTCTCAAGCCAGGGGCCGAAACAGGGGGCAAGAACCGAACTGGGAGACTCCCTCATTGGAAGCACACTGCAGTTCAGGATATGGGTCCACATGGGCTGAGGCCAGGATTCAATCTTCTGTCTTTGAGGCTACAAAGCAAGCACTTAAACTGCTGAGCCATCCCAGCTTCCCCCATCCCCTCACTTTCAATCTATGTGTGTCTTTCAATCTGAAGTGAGTCTCTTTTAGGCAGCATATGTAAGAGTCTTATTTCCTTATCTACTCAGCCACTCTATGTCTTTTAATTAGAACGTCTAATCCAGTTACATTTAAAGTAATTGTTGGTAACTACACAGTTTTTGCCATTTTATTATTCATATATTTACTTTTCCCTCTCCCTCTCTCACTCCTTTTCCCTCTCCCAATTCCTCTTCTTCTTCTAATCCCTTTACCATTACTTATAATTACTTGTTTGGTGGTGATGAACTCCTTTAGCTTTTTCTTATCTGAGAAGCTCTTTATCTGTCTTTCAATTCTAAATGATAGCTTTTCTGGGTAATTTTGGTTGCAGGTACTTGCTTTTCATCACTGAATATTTCATGTCAATCCCTTCTGGCCTGAAAAGTTCTGTTGAAAAATTAACTGACAGTCTTATGGGAGCTTCCTTGTAGGCAACTAACTACCTTTCTCTTACTGCTTTTAAGATTCTCTCTTTGTCTTTAACCTTTAGTATTTTAATTATGATGTGTCATGGTGTGGGTCTGTTTGGATTCATTTTGTTTGAGGTTCTGTATGCTTCCTGGGTTTGTATGTCTATTTCCTTTGCCAGGTTAAGAAAGTTTTCCATCATTATTTCTTCAAAAAGATTTTCAATTCTTTGATCTTTCTCTTATCCTTCTGCTAATCCTGTGATGCAAATGTTAGTACACTTAAAGCTGTCTCAGAGGCACCTTAAGTATCCACATTTGGAGGAACTTTTTTTGATGTTCCAAAAAGGTATTTTCTGCTACTTTGTCTTCCAAATCACTGATTTGATCCTCTGCTTCACCTAATCTGCTGGTGATTCCCTCTAATGTATTCTTCATTTCAGTTATTGTATTCTTCACTTCTGACTGGTTCTTTTTTGTTTTCAATCTCCATTTTTATGTTTCCTATCTCTTCACTCAATAACTGAGATCATTGAGCATTCCTATAACCAGTGTTTTGAACTGTGCATCTGCTACATTGCTTGCCTCTATTTTACTTTGTTCTTTTTCTAGAGCTCAGTTCTGTTCTTTCATTTGGGACATGTTTCTTTGTCTCCCCATTTTGGCTGCCTTCCTGTGTTTGTTTCTGTTTATTAGGTAGGGCTGCTATGTCTTCTGGTCTTAGTAAAGTGGCCTTATATAGGTGACCAGTGCAGCCCAGTGGTGAAGTCTCCATGGTCACCTGAGCCAGATGCTCCAGGTGTGTTCCTTGTACAGTTGTGTGTGTCCTTCTGTTGTAGTAGAGCCTTGGTTGCTATTTGCACATCAGTGGGAGGAACTGACCTTTAAGTTGATTGGTTGTGAGGACTGGCCATAACTATAGTGGAGGTGCTGTTGTACAGGGGCTGACCATATGGAGCACGATTCACTTTAGCAGGACTATGGTGCCTGTCCAGTCTGCCCTTTGCCTGTGTCATTTGTGAAAGTGGTTGGGTGATGCTCTAGTGTGTATACTAAGTATGCTAGTACTGGGATCTTCTTCGGAGGGGCTCTGTTGCTGGCCAAGGTCAGGCACTGCCTATAACCTGTGTAGGGCCACTGATATAAGCTACAAAGTAATCTGCAGTAATCTTGTGCTGGGCTTAGAGATGCATAGGAGAGGCTAAGCTGTGAACAGAGGCCAGCTGTCACTAGTGCTGTGCTTGGGGCTGATTTGCAAAAGGTATAAAGCACACTGAGGCCAGATGTTATTTGTTTGAGTCTTGAAAACCATTGAGAAATTTTATGAAAGTCTGCAGCATGAATAAGATAGGCCATATATATGGAAAAGCCACTGGAAGGGGCTTGGGTGGCCTGAAAGTTGGGTGAGGGAGGGTCTCAAGGAATCACCAGAGTAGGGCAAACTGTATTAGCCACATTGATAAAGACTCAGATATAGTGGCTGCCTGTGGCTGCATGCTGGGTTGAGGGCTCAGCAAAGGAACAATGGCTTCTGCCAGCACTCTGTCTGGGAGGAAGCTACCTCTCCAGCCCTCACCTTGCAACCAGGTAATTCAGTTCCTCCTCATATGTCCCTGGTGATTTTTTAGTTACTGCCCCAGCAGTGGAGCTCAGAGCAAGTGAGTCTGTCAATGAGTAAGTCCATGTATGGGCCATTTAAAAGGAACACTTGGGACTCCAGCTGTCCTAGTCTCACTCAGCCACATTCTCCATTGGTTTTCACAGCCAGAAGTTGTGGGGACTTCTCTTCCTAGCGGTGAAACCCTCAGCTGGGGATCCCGGTGTGGGGCTGGGACCCCTTGTTCCTCAGGGGGATCTCTGTAGCTGAGATATCCCTCCCAATTTCTAATGGTCACAAATAGGGGTGGGACCAGCCCATCGTGTGTCTCTGTCTCCTACTAGTCTGGATGTGGCATCTGCATGTCATTAGTTGTGGTACTTCTGTTCAGTTAAACTTCAGGTGGTCCTCAATGATGGTTGTTCTATAGTTTAATTGTAATTTTGATGTGGTCATGAGAGAAGGAGAGCATAGTGTTTACCTATTCCACCATCTTGACCACAGATCCTATATGCTACGTTCTTGATCCAAGTGGGAGAATCACCATTACTACACTTTCCAATAAGAAATGGATAGATTTACAACTCTCACCATTAGGAAAGGTAAAGAAATAATTAGAACATGTACTAATGACATATGTTATAGGGCTGGAATGTATTTTTTCCATAACATGGCACTATGGAGGACAGGTATGATTCCTTGCCTTTAAGGAGCCTATAATCATGAAGGCCTGTAGGATAAGCACTGAAATAAGTAAACTACAAAGCAGAAGCAAGGACTCAAGTCCTAAAAGAATGGAGCTGAGAGAGCAATTTCTGATAGTAGAGGATACTGGAAAAGCTTGTGGAGGCAGGCATTAGAATTTTAGATAACTGTAAATTATCTACCTAAACCTAAGAATTTAGAAGAATCCATGTGCATTTAACGAAAAGCAGGTGGTATAGTTCTGCTGACCTAAATTTATTAAGATTCTCTAGCCTGAGATTGGGGTCAAAACTTACATTGACTGTACAAATTGGTTTATGTCTACAAATATAATATTGTTTTCTCATTTCCATTTATAGTAATAGTTTATAAAAGTAAAATTATAATAAATATATGTATATAATTTATTTGTATATATATGTGTATATAGGAATGTTATGTCAAATTAACATGCACCAAGTGTTTACTATATGGTAGGCTTTGTGCTGGACACTGAAAATCTAAAAATGAATAAAACATAGACCCTACCCTAGAGAGATTTACTTATAATCTAGTAGAAGAGGGGTAATTAAACAAATAATTGAAGTGCAACATGACATGGGTTAGAAGAATCCACAGAGTAATAAAAGAGCACAATTGAAAGAGAGGAAGAAGAGGAAATGGACTCACTGAGAACCTAAAATAGCTCAGATACCATGTTAGAAGTTTTGCTGGCCTCTTGGGAGTACCTTACCCAAAGCTGCCCATAGAAAACAGTGGCTGAGCTGTGCAGGAAGTGGTAGTGAAAACGGCATTCTCTACTTAAGGCATGGCACGCTCAGAGAAAGATACATAGTGGGAGATGTAAGATTTGACCATTTCTAAAATATAGTCTCCCCTTTTCAGGCAAAACTCATGTCTACCTCTCAATCCCCCACCACAACTGGTCATTGTGATAATTACTTATTCCTATCCCAACCTAGACCACACTATACGTTTTCCACCTGGACCTTTGGCTTACATAAGAGACCATCAGAAGATGCCCCTTAGTTCTTGGAAGATGTATTCTTATCACATCATTGAAACATGCTATTCTTTTACCATATGCTAGAAGCCAAACAAGAACATGTTTCTTCTAACAATGGAAAGAACTTGTGAAACAACTGGTACTCTTATAATAAGATCTGTTAGGCATGCACGTGGAAATCAAAAAACTTATATATTGGAAGTAGTGCTCTGCTGGGTCTCTGAATACAATATAGACTAATAAATAGATTTACTTCACACTTTTCCCTTCTTCATAATCTTAAAAATGTATTACTGTGATTTATTAATTTGTCCAACTGAACCAATACTTGTTCAACTGTACATTAAACCAACAAAAATGACACCAAAAGCACTGCAGTTTTCATAAAAATATTAGTAATTGCATTTTGAGAAATTGAGAATGATCTTTTACTATATAGGTATAATAAAATAACATTTCCTGGGGAAGCCGGGATGGCTCAGTGGGTTAGGCGCTCACTTTGCAGCGCCGGGGACCGAGGATCGAATCCCGGCCCCGGCCCGTGCGGAACCATGTGCTGAACTGGGAGCTCCCCTAGTTCAGTTCTCTCTCTGTCTCTGTATCTCTCCCTCTCTCTCTCCTCTGTCTAAATAAATAAATAAAATATATTAAAATAACATTTCCAGAAACCTTTTGTATGTATTATAGTTTAAGTTTTCTAATCCTTTATTAGTAGTAAATATCCAAAATCAATGCAATGAAAGCATTTGGTTAAATGATAAATCACTTTGTGTTAACAAATATATTTATTTTGCCCCAATTTATACATTCTAAATATTATTTTTAAAGCTGTGACTTGTTTGATACCTTCTCCACACAGTGATAGTACAAAAACCTTTGTAGCTGGAGATAGACTACCCCTCCCAGACTGGTCAATTCTTGGAGATAACAAAGACTTAGCCTGGAGCATGCCTTTGATATGCAAACTAACCAATCCAGAGGCAGATCTTTCTCAAGCAGGTCCTCCCCAAGAAGCAATATTCCTCTGAATTAATCATCTCTGTGCCAGGCACTAGGGAAACTAGAGACTAGCCCTATAGTCCAAACCCTGCCAAAACTGTCCAAACTAGCTGATGTTAAACTGTTCATCCTGCTCTGTCTTTGCCACAGAAACCCCAACAAAGGCTGTGGCCTAAACTCTCCCAAAACTGTCTCCTGACTCCACTCTGATGTTTTTCCTGGTGGCCCTGCATGGCACGCAGTGACTCCCTCTCAGGGACCTGTGAGTGAGTATAATAAAATTCCTCCTCCCAAGCCTTGTTCTCTTTTCCTTCTGTGGCCACACCAACTTGACCCTACCATATTCTACACATACATTCTTAGAACAGATAGAAAAACTAGACTTTATTAATATGCAAGAATCATGTCCAAAGAAGTTGTTAAGACAGAATTGCTAAAAAGAAAAGCCATACCATGGAGGAAGCAGCAGACTCGAGAATGGAAAAGAGCAGAGAGGTTGAGGTGAAATTCTTTCAACTCATTCCTCTGTTCCTTTTCTTGCACACCTATTACATCCTGCAGGAATGAATCCACAATGCATCCCCTGTAATAGGTGATATTTCCCATTGTAGGAAAGAGGGTAATTTCATTCTCGTTTTCTTACTGAGGTCAAGGATAATAACTGGTATTTTATATAAGGTTACTGGCTTGAGTCTTTAAGAAAAAATGGAAACACCATATTGGTTTCCTCTCATTGCTAAATGGTATCCAAAAATTATTACCGTACTCAAGGTGGAACTTCTGCTCAAAATGATATAGAGCTGCATTCAGACAGAGGAGATGGTTGCTAGAGTGTTATAAGTGAAGCTTGGTCACTGAAAAAGCTATCTCAAGATTCTAAGAGATCTTTCAATCTTGCAATTTAAAAGGTCAAAATTGTACTTTAAAATAAATGCAAATGTAAACTACAAGTATAGCCACACACACACCATACATACACGTTACACACACACCCTTCGTTACTCTGCACTTTGTGCCTATGTTTTCAGACCATTTTTTACTCTCGGACTTTATCAATTTGTGTGGCAGCTGCCCTCAGTGTCGGTAATGACCTAAACCACGGAGGTCATAGTCTCCACTGGCAGGCAGGGTGCACCAGACCTCCAGTGCGGATTTCCTTTCTGGTGTACACCTTCTGCAAATCTCTGTCTGCCCTAAGATACACTTTCGTTCTCTGTGCAATAATACCTCTGCTGAAACCTTTGTTCCACATTTCATTTAAAACAACCCAAAATATAGACAGCAGACACCATTATCCAGTTTAAGACAAAAATAAAAATAAAAAATGAAAGCAGATAAAGAAGAAGAAAGAGAAATAAAGGAAGGAGTCAGATGGTGGGGTAGAGGGAGGGGGGAAATGAGGGAGTGTATGTGTGTTTCAAAGTTTAATTTATGTGTGGGAAAGTAGGAAGCAGAAAAAAAGATGTGTCATGGCAAAATATCCTTCCAAAATTAATGTAACGATGTACTAAGATAAGCCTGGAGAAGGGGGTGATTGTAACTTTAGTTGAATCTATAATGAGTTTCCCACTACACAGGAAAGCACTTTATATAGCTTTCCCAACTATGTTAGTGACCTTGACTGCAGGCGGAACACATTAGCTATGAATCCTACTGTAAAAAGAGATATTTTAGCAGAATATCCTCCCGGTACATACATACATACATATAGAGAAATACGAGGGCTGTCCAGAAAAAATCAGCCATAAATGGCTCTATTTTTCATATTACATGGCTGGATACTTTCCAAAGCCATTTCTCTTTCAATGTCCCCTTGGTAATAATTCTCCTAGTGCTCTCTGTTCTTTAGGTAAAGGGGTGTCTTCTCCCCTCTCAAACAGAAGAGGGTCCTGCCTCATGAAGATAATCCTGGTGTGTGCCTAGACCAGATGGCAGGCTGGATCGTAGGCCCAGGGCAAAACTTCCCGAGCAGATGGAACTGAAGGAGAAGCACAGGAACACCCAAATGAAGGGACGGGGCAGTCCATTAGGGGATGACATGCACTGTACCTTCTTTGCTGCTCTCCTTTAATGGTAACATACATCTACTGCGTGAGCCCAACTATAATCTCCATTAGTGCAGGGACTCTGGCTTTATTCATCTGTAACACAGATGGCTCCTGTCATGATGTTCACTGTTCAGTTCACATTTGCAGGGGTGCCCTGTGCTAACACTTCTCGACTGCTGCTCGGTGTGGATCTGAACAAGTGGAGGAGAAATGGGCAGTCAAGCTCTTGAGCAGCATACCTGGCAGCTGGGAAGGGGTGGAGGCTTGCTCTGCCCCAGTCTGAGGTTGTGGTGTTGGGGTACATCTCTGCACCCATTCTTATAATCCTGCCTTAAGCCTGTGCACAAAGTAACTGAGCCCAACTCCTCTCTGAAGAGCAAGGACACATAGGATGGTGAGGAGCACACATCCTCAGAGGGCTCAGGATAAAGCTGAGAAGTTCTGGCTTCTCTACATTCCCAATCAGAAGCAGTTCTTACTGCTGGCTCCAACCTCTTCTCACCACAGGCTCTCCGGGCCTCCATGGGGTGGAGGTGGGGGTGGGGGGGTCGGTGGAGATGTGTCATCAACCATGTCTGTGCTTGTTCACCGCCCTCTTCATCCTGTCTGTGTTCATGTCATGATTCTGTTACATTCCATTAACTGAACACACACAAAATTGATATGTCTCGTGTATATGAGTGGTGTATTCATTAGATGTTAGAAAACAACTAAAACTGCTTTACTTCTATTTATCAAGGGATCCTCCCATTTCTTTTTGCATCCCTGTTTACAAGTATCCTCAGTCATTAACACTCACAGATGGGCTTTGTAGCTCAGATTAATGGCCATCCTCAAAGCTTATGCTATTGAATCTAGCCATAGCTCCATCATTAAGTATAGGTAAGCATATCCTCTCTCCTGGAAAACTCATTTTATCACTAAGACTACCTGGTCTGTTTTGTTTCATCGACTAACAGTATAAAGATTCATACTTGAGTAAAATACATAGGTTATACACAGTGCCTTTTATGTTCTCTTCTGTCTCCTTTAGAGTTCTTTAAGTTCAATTTTAGTTTTAAAATATATTTGATATTTGGCCTGCAGAGGCCTCACAGATGCACCCTATACCACTGAAGTGCACCCACATCCCACAGGAGACAATGAAGCAATCAGCTAGTGGGTGTGCTATTACGTTCTGCTGATGGTTAATTACATGTGTTCATTACAATTTTGCAGTGTTCTTTTCCTATTATGGAGCAAGTACCACTCTTTTTCAGGTTTCCAATATCTGTGTAGGCCCTTGTAAAGCTTGGGGACACCCCAGATTTCTGCCTAAGTGCCCATTGAGGAAAATGACCTGCCTGCTGAGCCTGGGGAAACCCAGTCCTGGTGCAAGATGCACTTCAGCATGGTGGTCCTCCCCTGAGGTTCTCCTGGCCCCTCCCCAGCAATGCCACTCCTCCCTGGCCCCCCCCCCAGAGTGTGTGTACATGCACACATCCCAGCATCAGTCTCTTTGTGCCCTTTGTAGGTAAAGCCCACCAAGTCTTACACAATTTGGATGGCCCAGTACAATGACTGATGCATATGAATCCACTTAACAAACACTGATTGAATACCTACTAGGTTCCATGCCCTGTTCTTGCTTCTGGGGATCCAGCAAAGTGTGTGTTGAGTGGGATGATTAATAAATGGATGAATGTACAAATCATCATGACCTATATTGGTGGGCTCAGGGTTGGATGATCTCCAAGGCAACACAAAACACTCAACATAATAGCTTTTGTTATAGGACCGTAGTGCTTCCCTGGACCCTAGCACCTTTTTGACAAGGCCTGCTACATGTCTGCCTGAGCCCCAAGTGCCTGGCCCTCAGCACCCAGCCCACCATACCTCTGACAGCTGCGTGGACCTGCAGCTTGGGTGAACTCCCAACACAAGCCAGGCATTTCCTCCTGCTACCGTCCCTACAGAGACAGACATCCTTCAGTGTGCACAATAACACCAGCCCTGTACAGCAGAAAGCATCTGCCTGTCTTGTCCACTCACTCTGAATAGTTTTCTCACCCATCTGACTTCTGCAAAGTGAGAGTAAACCAATAAGGAGAGGAGAAGCAGAGGGCACACCTGGTATTAATAAGAGCAAAGGTTATAAAGAGAATGGAGTTATTTGTTAACATGAGCCAAGAAGCAAAACAAGATAAAACTATAAGCCAGAAATTTAAAATTCTATATATTTAAATTTTAATGTAATATACTTGTCACCTCTTAAATTTGGCGTACTGGAATTCTTTCATGCATTTATATAGCACATTTAGAACCTCCTTCTATAGCTCAGAAACTTCTTCTAAATAAACATTAACCACAAACAGGAGAACATCTTATTTGTTTTAATCAATGACTGCGTCCTATCATCACTAACAGTGCTCCTCCGCTGAACTCGCTCTTTTGCTCACTCTAAAAGTCATACTAAGAGGGCTCTTCTGCCATCGGCCCAGGAAGGCAGCACACTTTACAAAGGAGAAAGGAGGTCCCTTTCAGTGAACAATAATGCAACAAACAAAAACCACCACCAAGCACTGGGGGCAGCAGGAAGAACCTGCAGTGTAGGAGATACCCAGTAGCCCCTGCAGCTCATTAGCATGTTTTAATGCTGCAATCACAGCTTCCTATTTCTATTAAGGTGCCACTAGGCGCAAGACTCTGGAATCACACATTGCATCATTATTGTCTCCAATGAACAGATAACACAGCAACACTGGGAATGGGGGTTGAAAGGTAACAAGCACGGGGAGCAGTGGGAAGGGCAGGTGGTGCGCCTGGTAGTCAGTAACAAGCAGATGGGTCAGTCACATGGGAGAGGTTCTAATTTTAAAAAGTACTGTAAACATTTTATGCCTTGATGAACACCTCTCTCAAAAACCTAAAAATAAATATATTATTTATAAAGAAATGTCTTTGTTGAATAAATGTTGCATCCAATATTTATCTCATTCAAGTTAATAACAGAAGTTACTGGTTCAGATAATTTCCTTTTGTTTTCTTTTTTTTCTCAACTGCCTTCCTTGTCAGCAGACAGAGAAAACCCAGGCCCAAGGTGCTAACGAACCAAGGTCACTGCAGAGAACAGCAGAGTTGGTGATTTGTATTCTAACTCATCCCTGTGACACAAGTAATGCAAAAATCCATTGTCAGCCAGGATCAAAACAAGTTTTAGGGCTAGGCCTCCAAGAAAATTATCAGTAACAGTTCTGCCCGTCTGAGCATTACACACGAAGTTGCTATGTAACACAATAGCAAGTCACAGGTCTGTTTATTTTCATAATGAGTGCACTTGAACATATACCACAAACACACCAGCAGCAAAATAAAACAAAGTCCATCATCATTTATTTTCAAAAGGGAAAAGAGCTGGACCCTGTATCTTTCCAAAAATACAATTCCCACAGTTATGCAAATGTTATATTTACACACAATATACCTCAAGAAGGGGCTGCTGGGATAGTTTAGTGGGTTGCGAGCTCATCTTGCAGTCTTAGGGGCCAAGGATCATATCCTGGCCCCAGCATGTGTGGACCCATATGCTGAACTGGGGTGTGCTTCCCATGCAGGAGGCCCCCAGTTCAGTTCTTGATGGGGCAAGTTTCCCATGTGGGAGGCCTCCAGTTCGACTCCCGCCCCAGGAGTACTTCCCATGTAGGAGGCCCAGAGGGGGCGTGCTTCCCACACAGGAGGCCACCGGCCTGGTTCTTGCCCTGCGCAGCCCCGTGCCCACCTATGGAGTACAACTATATCAAAAACTGATGATGACCACTATGGAGACTGCTCTGGGCCCTCCCCCTTCTCTCTTTCTCTCTCTGTCAAACAAACAAACAAACAAACAAACAAAAAACCCTCAAGAAACACATGCATTACAGGGGGTGTGAGGGTGGGGAATTAAGAAGTCAGTAAAAGGCTTACAGGCTTTCAACTATGAGATGAATCAGATCTGAGGATCTAATGTACAATAGGATGACTATAGTTGGTAATGCTGTACTATATAAATGAAATTTGTTAAGAGAGTAGAACTTAAATGTTCTCACCAGGAAGGAAGGAAGGAAGAAAGAGAGGGAGGGAGGAAAGGAAAAAACATATGGTGATGATATGTTAATTGACTAGATAGGGGGAATCCTTTCACAATGTATACACATCAAAATATCCATGACATACACTTTAAATATTTATAATTTTGTCAATTATACATTAATACAGCTGAAAGATTTTTAAATTTTTTAAAAGAAAGTTGTAAAATTCAATCAAGATGCTAACTTGTTATGACTGAATTTTTCCTACATTGTTATTTTTTCAACTCCCCAGTCCTAAGTTGACTGGTGGCAGAAGAACTCAACTATCCTTTGTTGGGAAGATCTGCTCCACGAGCTCATCTTTTCAGCTCCTTTTCAGCTCAGTTACTCTCTGTCTCAGCAACAGAGCTCTGCCCCAGGCTCCCAGGAGCCTCTTCTTCTTCTCTGTGCTGGGTCCCTTCACCTTGAGAGATTTACTCACAGGGTCTGCCTCCCACTCTAGAGTCACCCACTCACCTCTCCCAGACACCCCTCTGCCCTGAAATAACCTCAGTCTCTTCTTTCCTTCCTCCATCCTTCCTCTTGTACTGAGAGCCTCTGAGGGCTGCCAGGCATTGTGCTGAGCCCTGAGAGTACAGCAGTAAGAGGTGGCCTAACAGCCACAGCAGGCCCCACACTGAGGGACACCTCCAAGCTGGGACACACTCAGCTACCTCTATTCATCTGCTGATGGCAGCTTTCATTCTGATTCCTCAAAACTCGATTTTTAAAATATAATCTTAACAATGATCATAGTCTATCTTTATAAACTGTTGAAAAACCACTGGTGACAAATGTGCTGAGGGCCTGTCCCCTTTAATAACCTTTCTAGTCATGTCTCTGTGTCGCTACCTCATAAGGTGCACACCAAGTTCACCAAAAGACTGCCTACTCTGTGGAGCAGTGTCCTGCCAGGTGACTCCCTCTTTATTCTTTGTCCGTCCCTTCCAATGCCTTACCTGACAGATTAGTGTGAGGACATTATGCAGTGGAGATAACTTTCCTAAGAAACAGGATTCATTTATACCAGAGTCTCTGCCAATCACTATTCAGTGACCTTGAAAAGTTATTACACACTCTGAGTTTAAGTTCCCTTGTCTATGCAGTGATGTACAGAACTAGGTGATCTACAAGGACCTCATGCATGCAATTGCATTGTATCATATCCTTACTCTCCTACTTAAAAACCTCCAATGACTTCCTTCAGAATAGAGAATAAAAACTATTTGCCCTGACATCCCTGGCTTTCTACAACTGGGCCTCAACCTACCCTTCTATAATGTTCCTCAAATTCAGCCTGGATCTGCAAGCAAGCTGGCTTATCATGACAATTCCAACATGACATCTCTGCTCACCCAGTCCCCCACTGTGCTTCTGGATCCTCCTGTCAGGTTGCGCAGGAAAGTAAGAGTTCTCCAGAACCCCACCCCCAATGATGAGGTCTGCTCAGAGCACCAACCTCACAGAGATTTCCCCTGCTGTCCCACATACTGACACTGGGAACACTGTCCCAAACCTTTATGAATCTTCTCAGATGCTCTTTTACCACTACAGCAGGTATGTCCAATTTTTTGGCTTCCCTGGGCCACATTAGAAGAAAAATAATTGTCTTGGACCACCCATAAAATACATTAACACCAATGATAGCTGATGACCTAAAAAAAAAAAAGTTATAAAAAAATCTCAATGTTTTAAGAAAGTTTACAAATTTGTGTTGGGCCTCATTCAAAGCCATCCTGTGCTGCATGTAGCACCCAACCCCTCTGCACACTCCACACCCACCCCATCCCCCTTCTACACTCTCCACACACACCATCCCTCTCTAAACTCTGCACCAACCCCAACCCCCTCCTACACTCTGCACCCATCCCATCCCCCTCTACACTCTGCACACACCCCATCCCCCTCTACACTCTACACATATCCGATCCCCC
>PVKE010035432.1:0-16890 GCA_004027555.1 Craseonycteris thonglongyai | reverse complement strand
GCCCTCCCCCCTCCTCCCCTTCCCTCAGGCAATCACCAAGTTATTGGGTGTGTCCATAGGTTTCTGTGTCTTTGTAACTTTCAGTTTTATATTCCACCTATAAGTGAGGTCATATTCTTATACTTTTTTAATACTAAACAAGTGAAATCTTTCCATTCCATAGATTAGCCTTTTAAGACATGATTTCAGTGGCTGCATTTAGTCACTCCCTTATACAGGGTATTAAATGTCAGACATTAGACCCTTAGGTTACTTCTGAAAGTTTATTTCATCATGCCCCGTTTTCACACTAAGACCCGTACATGATGTTTGTGGCAGCTATATTCCTAACTTCCAAACACTAGAAACGATGCAAACGCCCAACGGAAAGATAGATAAACTAACTATAGTACATCCACACCACACAATATTACTCAGCTATATACAAAGGAACAAACCGCTGGTGAGTGCAGTATCGTGGATGCATCTCGAAAAATTATGTAAAAGGACAAAAGCCAGACATGAAAGACTATACACTGCACAATTCCCTTCATCTAACATTCATAATAAGGCAAAATTATAGGATAGAAAGCAAATCTGTGGTTGCCAGGGTCTAGGGCTTGTGGGAGGATAGCATGAGGTGAACCTTTTATAACAATGATGAATTTTTTTGATTGTGATGGTATTTATACAACTGCATACATTTGGCAAAATCCATCCAGCCATACACCTGATAAAGGTAAATTTTGTTGCATGTAAATAATGCCCCAAATAAATCTGACTCTCCCAGAGGCAATGCCATGCAGAATGTCCCTTTTACAGATCTCTTCTTGAATTTCTATGAGTATAATCTTTGGATCAAGTTTTAGAAGCAGAATCACTGAATCAAAGCCTACGCATATTGTAAAGACATGTATTTTTTTTATCAGATCTTTTCTGGAGACAATGCTTTAAAGGAGTGACTGTAAGACTTTCAGGAATCCTGGCATTAAGGAGTGTTTTGCAGTAGTGTGGGGAGTGGTGGCAGTGTTACCTTTCTACCTCCACAAAGCTTGGGTGAACCACTCCCCATCATTGAAAATGTCACGCACTCCCAGCCCTCTATCCCTAAAGCCAGAGCTCAGCATCGCCCAGCGCCGTCCATGAACTTCCTGAGGTCACGGAGCGATTCCATATCTGCACTGTCCTTTACCCCAGCCACACCGAGCTACTGAGTACTTGAGTATTTGCTAGTGCCAATGAGGAAATGAATTTTAAATTGTCTTTAAGTGCCAAAATTAGTTAATTAAAATTAAAATTTAAATAGCCATGTGAGGCTAGTGGCTACCATACTGGACAGTACAACTGTATAACAAACCTGACTACAGGAGACGTGCAAGGGGTAGCAGCTGGACACGCAGCGACCAGTTAGCCCGGCTGTGGTGCCGTGTGTGGCCCAGGCCCGATTACTAGGCTCTCCGCCTTGTTCTCCAGTGTCAAGGCATAGGCTCCCGATACTGGAGTAGCTGCCTCCCTCCGTTTCTACCCGTGCTCCCGGGTGCCTGCCCTACTTCGTGCAGGCCTCTGCATTCAGCCCCCGCGCAGGTTCACGCCTGGGCTGCAGGCACTGCACTCCATTCACCTGCCAGTGGTCAGCAAACTGCGGCTCGCTGCGGCTCGCTGCGGCTCTTTGACTCCTAGCCTACTCCTCCAGTCTCTCAGCCTACCTGCCTTCCTTCTCTCTGGGCTTCCACCTTATTTGCTGCTAGGACTTGTCTATCTGGAAGCCTGACGCCTTCATGATCTGCACTGAAAGGAGAATCTTTATTCTCTCTCTTTCTCTCTCTCTGCGTCATTCTATACCTCAATGCTTATCTTTAAAATTGACCTAGCCCTTGGGATCTCCCAAATACAAATGCCACTCATGCCCAGGAATGTGGTAGGGCTGAGTAGAGCAAGGGAAGCATGTGGAAATCAGCAGCCACAGACAAACCCTCTCCTTCATTCCAACTGAAACTAAGCCAAATACAGACACAAGTGCCTGGATGATCTGGTTGAAGACATACCTTAGTCATGTCAGCTTCAAGTCCCCCACAGGCAATTCCCGCCGAGCTCCCAGCCTGCCTCCACATCCTTCCCCGAGCCCTGGGAACAAGGGCAGAATCCTAGAGAGGTAGAGAGAGGTAACCTGTGCTGCTCACCCAAGTTCAATACCAACTGTCGAGCTTCTGCTTCCAAGGAGAGGCCACAGGGCTTCCCCAGATAATCACACTAAAAAAGTCCACCTCCTCAGGAGATGAGCTCTGACCACACGCTGTGACCTTACCTCATAACCTCTCCAGGACAGGCATCAGAACTCAGCAGTTGGGAGGGGAGGTGGGAGAGGGCACCAGCATTATGGACACACTCAATGGTTTAGTGTTTACCTGGAGAGGGGGGGAGGAAGGGGAGAGGGAGAGATGTGGGGGGAGGGGGGAGGGGGCACCGGATATATGGTGATGGAAGGGGAGCTGATTCTGGGAGCTGGGCACATAATGCGATGCATGGGTGATGTGATGTGGAGTTGTACTTCTGGAAACTACCTAATTGTTACCAACCAATGTCACACCATTAAATTTAACAATAAAATATAATAATAATAAAAACAAACAAATAAATAAATAAATTTAACATTAAAAAAAAAAAGAACTCAGCAGTCACTTCACCCCCAAGGAAACGGGAAGGGGGTGGGGGGCGGGGATGGGGACTGTTTACTCACACTGCCTCAGTTTCCCACCCCTTCCCTCTGGACTATGGCAACCCTCGCTCGGCTGTTTCATCATTAGCTGAGCCAAGGGATGGCAAGAATGTAGACAGGAGCCTTCTTATGCCCATGTCAAGGATATTTAAGTTCTCAGTGGGAAGAAGCATAGCTGGGGCAAGAAAGGGGATTAGGCCTTTGCTTTACATGAGCAGAATCTCCCAAAATGACAAGACCTTACTAACAATCATAGAGATAACGTTCCATTGCCAGCAAGGCTAATATGGTGAAAAGACACTAGAGAAAGCAAAACAAAGTACGTACTTGGAGCAGGGTAGCAGGAGACACACGGCGAAGGTACTCTAGACGGGCCCTTTTTGTACATGTTCATTTCTCTGCCAACCAACTGTGCAGTCTCTGCCCGCAGGACACACCACTATACCCCAGCTGTGCCTCTCCTGTTGTGTAGATTAGAGTGAATCAGTAATAATGGGAGGACAGAGGATGACAGTCTAGAAAACTCTAGTGCTCTATTAAAAAGAGTTTCTAAGTTCTGACCACAAAAAGTCTTTTATGAGTCTGTTGTCTACCACAACTTTGTTAGCAAAGCAGCAGTTAGTGTCACATCTTTGCAGGTAAAAAGATGACCTGGAATGCGATTAATTATATGTGTGATATGAATGCATGTGATACATGTTCTTCTGACTTCCATGGCCATCCAAAGATGGTTACCATTCAAATTGTTTTTCTCTTCTCAGTAATATATGGAATCCTCCGCTTAGCTGCATAATACGTAATGAAACATTACTGGAGCGCAGAAGGCTCTGAACAAGTTCATCTTCCAGTTACAGGATCCATCGGACACAACTGTGATCAGGGACATTGAGAGCTGGGAGGGGTCTCAGAAAAAGGTTACCAATCTTCTAAAAGTCTGAAGGCAAAAAATGATTGCTCAGGCCAGACTTCCTGGATGTTGTTCAGTCTTGCTCTGCTGACTCATGCAAGTGTTTGAGGTCCTGGAAGTGGCACAGAGACACCCTGAGAGTTCCGGCGAGGGCTGTAGTAGACACAGGTGATCATGCCGATTCAAATGTCTGACTCAATTGTCCATGTTTGTCTCTGTCCCATGGAGGTTGGGTATATATTGTGCACAATATTTGGTTCCATCAGATGAAAATTTGGATTTTCACTGGATTTGTAGAGATGAGTAAAAGGATATCCTAGCAGCCCATGAAGCAGACAGTTAATAGTGTACTTAGGACCATTCGTTGCAATTAATTACACCTTGCAAAGATGGGCAGTTTCAGACTTGAAAGAACTTACACAGCTTTTAAAAGGTCTGAGCAATTGAACTGATTTAACCCATCATAAGGGCTTCAACTACTTCCCAGCCCACAATAATCCCCTAATCTCTGGCAGAACCCAACTGAGTTCTGCCCCTCCATTTCTACAGCTCGCTGGACACCCCGCCTGGGTTGTCTATACACGCCTACAGCTCATACGCCTCAACACGGACCTCTCATCTCCCTCAGAAGCACCTGTGCAGTTCCCCCAAGCAGGGAATGCAGATCCATCCTTCTTCTTTGCCCCCTTTTACCAGCTGACTGATCCCTAAGCCTATAGGCACTGGGCCAGAAATATCTCCCATGAGCTACTCTGGACTCTATTTGAGTCTTCCCCCTACTCATTGCAACAATCTACCAACTGGCCTCTTGGCCTCCCTGCCTCCGAGCTCCGACACATCCTACCTCCACTTGCCCGGAGTCATGTTCTTGATACCGATCTGTTGAAAGGCCAGGCTAACTTGGCGATCCCTTCTCCAACCAGCCCTCAGGCTCCCAACTTTCCAGACACACTGAGCTGCACTTCAGGCCCTGACCAAGTGTGTGCTTCACACCTCACGCTCCCTGCCTAGCACATACCCTATCTGCCTGTTAAACTCACTCATCCCTTGCCCCTGTGTGAAGCTTTTCCAACTCCCCCAGCACCACATAAGTTTTTGTTTTCATGTGTGTGTCTCTCACTAGACTCTGAGCCCCTAGGGGGCAGGAGACCTGTGCCCGGGGCATGTCCCTTAGCGGAGCAGAAGCTGCACACATGGCCTGGCCTGATAGTATCAGTTCTTATCCATGTAGATTTGAGCAGTTCCATTATGGCTAGAACAGGGAGAAGAAAGGTGATTCTTTACAAATATTGAAGGGGTCCAAGGGTAGTGACTCCTTTCAAGGGTCAATTCTTTGCCAGACACTTCCTACATTATCTCATTGATCCTCACTACGACTTTATGAAGATAGTATTAGCACATTCTATAGGAAACCAGATTCTACTGTACACTACAGGGGTCCCCAACCCCCAGGCCATGGACTGATACTGGTCCATGGCCTGTTAGGAACCGGGCCACACAGCAGGGGGTGAGTGGTCAGTGAGCAAGTGAAGCTTCATCTGTATTTACAGCCACTCCCTACTGTTCACATGACCTCCTGAGCTCCACCTCCTGTTAAATCAGCGGGGGCATTAGATTCTCATAGGAGCGTGAACCCTATTGTGAACTGTGTGTGCGAGAGATCTAGGTTGCACACTCCTTATGAAAACCTAACACCAGATGATTTGAGGTGAAGCTAAGGTGGTGATGCTAGCACTAGGAAGTGGCTGCAAACATAGAGTAATATTAGCAGAGAGGTGTGACTGCACAAAGATGATAAATCAATTGCTTATAGACTCATATCAAAACTCTACCAGTGAGTAGCAAGGGATAATTAAGCTGCACCTGGAGCTTTAATCATCCTGAAACCATCTTGCCCACTCCCTTACCCCTGCTCAGGTTGTGAAAAAATTGTCTTCCATGAAACAGGTCCCTGGTGCCAAAATGGTTGGGAACCAATGGTAAACTGAGCCTCAGAGAAGCTAAGTCACTTGCCCAAAGCCAAAAGCCTGGACTCTTAGCTACTGCATTGGCTTCTGAATTCATCCTTCATATGCAACAGTGGAGATGGGACTCTGCTCAAGGCCAGGTGTCCTGAGTAACCTGCTCCTGCTTAGAGGTGGCTGCAGAAAGGGGCAGGACACAGGCTGGAGGAGGAAAACTCAGGGAGTTGTTTTAATTTGAAATGGCATTCTGCTTGCTTGAGTGTGGCTCCTTCCCATCTTGGGCTTGACCTGTTGATTAATCAGTGTCCTCAATGTCCCCTGCAAAGCAGAGACATCAGGACCCTGGTGATCCAGCCGATGGGCCGATGATTAAGTGCAGCTCACATGGGATCCCAGAAACTTGTCATTAAATGATAAAAATGACTACTCTTTTTTATAATTTTTTAAAGAGTTATTTTATTGTTTGAGAAAAGGTGTGTGTGAGAGAGAGACAGAGACAAAGAGAGACAGAGAGAAGAAAGGAGGGCCCAGAGCAGTTTCCATAGCCTCACCCCACACAGGTAGACGTGGGGGTGGGTGGGGGACAGGAACCAAACTCAGGGACTCCCACCTGGGAGGCCAGAACCCTCACCGCCATCCCAGCAGCCACCAGCTGCACCACAGCTCAGCATGTGGGCCTGCACGGGTGGAGTCGGGACTCAGTCCCCAGACCTCACCGCTTCAAGGCAAGCACACAATCTGTTGAGCTATCCCAGCATCCCCCAAAAGTGGCTTTTTATTTGAGTGAAATAAAATGGAGTCACTATGGTCAAGCTAAATTTTTAACGTCAAGTGGACTGAGGGATAAGAAATCAATTTTTCTTGTTTTAAATGACTCTGGGAATTTAAACTTTTGCACTTTCTGGTCCTGTGTCAATACCTGGATACACACCAGTGCCTGGGCATACGTCAAACCTTCAGAATGACCTCAAAAAGAAAATGTTCCATTGTCTAGATCCACAGTTTTCAACCACCAGTCCGAGGACCTAGTCTCGTCCACCAGAAATTTCCTGCCGGTCTGTGAATAGTTTAAACCACACTGCAGTAAATTGATTCTTCTCTTATAAATATATCCTGAGAATATGTAAATATTTCACAGATCGGCAAGAAATTTCTGGTGGATCAGAGCCAATCCAGGGGTCGGTGGCTGAAGACCACTGGTCTAGACCACCAGACATCTGACAATTACCCAAGCATTAAGAATGGAGAACTAATTCTTCTCAAGAATGTACTTTTCACTATAGAAACCCTCAGCCTTTCCTTCTCCTTTGGGACACTCTGGGATTGCCTAGTTATGTTTCCAGTGTGTAAACCCTTAGACCATTAAATAAATCTTTGTCGTTTATTTCCAGCCAAAGCCTCCTGACTGTGAGCTCGGAAAACAGATTATTAAGGTAGGAACCCACTTTGAAAGGCATTATCCTGTTTCTCTGCACCACCTGCAAAGGACCCTCACTGATGTGGCCCAGTGTCTCCGTGGAGTGGCCCCAGCCAGATGTGCAGCAACAACCTCTCTCTCCAGAGGCCCGTCCTGCAGTTCAGTCCTGCTCCGCATCTATTCTGGGCCACATTCATTTCCTGTGATGGAAATTAGGTTTTGACAGTGTTCCTTTCATATTTAATCTGTTCATTCTAATTACAGCCTGTACCTTCAGCTCAATGATGACTCTTCCTCTGCGTAAAAGGAACGGTTCTTCCAGAACCACGGTCCCTTCAGGAAGCCCCTCTCTTTGCCCCTCATGAAGCAGGGAAGCATCGGATTTGTTGCTGGCTTTTGCCCTTTACCTTCACTCTGAAAAGTATGTGCAGTAAAGCACCCTTCTAGATAGTTTGCTAGCCAGGGGGACACCTAGTGATGAACATGTTGAACTACAACAGTGAGGGTTAACATTCTCTTTTTTTAAACAGCCTTATTAAGGTACGATTAACACATAAACATTTTATATGTTTAATGTGTACAAACTGATGTTTTGATACATATACATTGTGAAATGATCACCAAAATCAAGCTAATTATTGTATCCATTGTCTTCACATAGCTACCATGGTCCTGTGCACATGCATATGTATGTGTATGTGTGTATGTGTGTGTGTGTGTTGAGAAGACTTCATTCAAGATCACTCTCAGCAAATTTCAAGTATACAAAACAGTTTTGTTAACTATAGTCACCATGCTGTACATTAGATCTCAAGGACTTACCTGTCTTGCAAAAACTGGAACTTTGTGCTCCTCCATGGAGGTTAAGAATATAATATACTTTTGAATCTTTTATTTTTCTCCATTTATTTTTCAGGGTTTATACATTATATAATTTAAGATGGAACGCTGCAGGGGATGTCAGGGTGGCTCAGTGGGTTAAGAGCTCACTTTGTAGCCCCAGAGTCCGGGGATCAAATCCCGGCCCCGGCCCACATGGACCCACATGCTGAATTGGAGTGTACACCCCAGTTCGGTTCTTGTCAGGGCAGGCTTCGCACGTGGGAGGCCCCCAGTTCAGCCCCCAACTTGTGGGGGCATGCCTTCCATGCAGGAGGCCTCAGGTCCAGTTCCCACCCTGCACTCAACCCCCCCACCCTGCCCCTCCCCACCTGTGTGAAATGAAACCATGTCCTCAACTGATGACATGCAACTATGGAGACTGCTCTGGGCCCTCCCCTTCTCTCTCTCTCTCTCTCTGTCAAAAACAACACTTAAAAAAAACCCAATAAAATAAATCTTAAAAAAAAAAAAGATGGAATGCTATAGATCCAAGCCTCACCATATCTTTTTTAATTTTTAAAAAAGATTTATTTTATTGTGTATTTTTTTAATTGGTGAGATTAGTTGGTAACAATCACATAGGTTCCAGGTGTACAACTCTACATTACATCATCTATGTATTGCATTATGTGTTCACCACCCAGAACCAGCTCTCCCTCCCTCACCGTATATCTGGTGCCCCCTCCCAACTCCTCTCCCCCCACCACATTTTTTTTTAACCTGGCATTTCTAGGAAAATTGGAGTTGGTCACCCTTTTGACTGCACTGGGTCCATGACTGCATATTTATTAAAACAAAAAACGCATACTTTCAAAGTTCTTTGTCATCACCCCAAAAAAATATTTTCAGGAATCTCATTATTTGAGGGACAGGGTTAACATTTGGCAAAACAGAAGCAATAGGAAGTGGAGAAATGAGCCTCAGCCAGTGTTCAGGGGACCAAATTCTGGTCCCTGCTCTGTCCCCTGAGCATGCCCATCAAGGGCAAGTCATTGACCTTTCTGAGCTTCACTTTCCTTTGTTGTCAAATGAAGATGTTGAACTACAGAAACTTTTTTTTTTTTAAGATTTATTTTATTGTTTGAGAGAAAGAGAGAACTGGCAGGGTCCAGAGCAGTCTTCATAGTTGTACATTATTAGTTGTGACATAGTTTCATTCCATACAGGTGGATGTTGGGCCATGCAGGGCTGGAACCTAAATGGGGGCCTCCCTCATGGGAGGGGAGATCCTTTACTGCCATCTCCATGGTTACCAGTTTCACCACAGTTCAGCAGGTGGGTTTCCATGGGCCAGGACTGAGAATCAAACCCTGGACCTCACAGTTGCAAGGCAAACATTCAACTTCCTGAGCTATCCCAGCATCCTAACAGGATCTTTAAGATTCCTTCCACTTCTACAATTGTATAAATGTGTGAGATATACCGTATTTTTCCATGTATAAGATAATACTTTTGTCAAAAATTGTTAGACCAAAATTTGGGGGTCATCTAATACACAGAAGTAACAAGTTGAGAGGGTTTCTTAATGCTAGGTTAGAAAAGTAATGGTCATCTTATACATGAGGGCGCCTTATACACGGAAAAGTATGGTAATCATGTAATGGATTATTATTTAGAACTCTTGGGGGCTAGCAGATGATTGTCAAAGAAAATTAGAATCCGTCCTTGGTAACCTTTCCAGTATGAGCACTAGTCATGTGGGGCACAGGGAAACTGGCCAAAGCGGCCCTACTCCCATTTTACAAGCCCACTTATGAATTATTCATGTCTTATACACCAAAAAAGGTGTGTGTAGGGGTTAATTGCTGGTTTGACCTTTGAGAGGAGACATGCTGGGAAAGGAATGTTGTTAGCTACAGAGGGTAGATCAAGGGCTTTTTAGGTGGAAAGAGACTTTACAGATTATCTCATCTATAGCCACCCACATCCAAAGAAACCAACACTCCGATTGAGTGATTGGATCGAGATCACACAGCTAGTTAGTTGCAAAATCAGAATAGTCCACTGAGAGGAAATCGTTCTCAATAGGAAGAAACTCCTGGCATTTATAACCGAACACATCCAATGGTAGAGAGTCTGGTTTTCACGTTAACATTCACAAAACCATATAATGCAACGCAAAAAGGTGACAAATATTAAGTCATTGCTCTGCGCATTGCTCGTCACAAGCAGAGCCCGGTCCCCTTCACTCTGCTCTATTTTTTCCTTAGCACTCATCACCTTCCAACACTCTGTATCATTTGTGTATCTCCCCTCCAGTGTGTAAGCTGCATGATGAAGACAAGGGCTTTGATTTGTTTTGCTCTCTGTGGAGTCCTAGGGACCTAGAACAGCACCTGGCACATAGTAAGTGCTTAATAACTATTTTTCAGTGCACACAAGCTTTTCTTACTTCCTCTTTTTGGTCCCTGCTTGCCTCTGCCTTCAAATTGTAACCTCTTTCCCAGACCTGCTCAAATCCCACCACCCAACTGGAAGTGGATCATCTTCACAGCTGAGAGAGGTTAATGTTCAGCCTCCTCTTTCTCATTTGAGGAAACCAGAAAGGGTAAGTGAATGGTCCAGTCATAAAGCCAGGACTTGAACTTGGATCTTTTCTTGACTCCCAAGCCATGGCTCTTCCCACAGTCCCCTGTTTCTCTGGGGGATTCTGTCCTTCTCTACCTGGATGTGGACCTCTCTGCCAGTACGTACAGCTCACCTGAGCAATGAACCCTGACTCTGCCACTAGTTAGACATGTGTCCGTTGCAAAGTTACCTAACTTCTCTCTGCCTTGGGCTTCTCATTTCTCAAAGGCAATAATAATATTTATCTTACAAGATACTCCTAGGGATTAACCCAGATGTGGACGTATACCCCTCCCACAGCATAAGCTCTGCCTGGGTGTTTCTTTCCCTTTTGCTGGCTTATGAGAAGAAGGTCATCTACTCTACAAGAACATTACAGTTCCTAAGGTTGCCTATGTTGCCTTCTTCCCCAGGACTGAACTCCTAGCAGACACTGAATAAATGCTTAGGGAGTAGAAGAGAGTATGGGAATGACAGGTGGCAGGAAGAAAGCCCTCCCCCTTGTGGGGCCACCCCACTCTGGGGGCTGGCTCAAACCACCTAGCTCTTGGGCCTGGCACCCACATTAAAATGGATAATGATGATGAATGAAGCCTTCAGGGGGACAGATAAGGCAGCATGGGGCATTTTCTGTTCTTCTCAGCAGTCAACTTGTTGGCATAATGTCCATTTCAAAAGTCATCCTGAAGGGGCAGGAATCATGATTTCCTTAGAGACCATCATGGTGAGTGTTTCCCAGTTTGCTCTTCCATATTCAAAAGCAAAAGGAAAAAAAAAAAAAAAGTAGAGGTACTTTGTGATCTAAATACAGCCCACAAAACAGCAAGTGTAAGAGTTATCCAGGGAAGCCGGGGTGGTTCAGTGGGTTAGGTGCTCACTTTGCAGTGCTGGGGTCCGAGGATCGAATCCCGGCCTGGTCCGTGTGGACCCATATGCTGAACTGGGAAGTTCCCCCAGTTCAGTTCTCCCTCTGTCTCTATCTCTCTCTATCTCTCTCTCTGTCAAAAAGATAAAATTATATATATATATATTTTTTAAAAAGAGTTATCCAACTGTGTGTATGCAGGACTTTTCAGTCTTTTTATGCTTAAGTGCTCGCCAAGAGGAGTGAAGGTATACACACCTTAAAACATTTCCCTAATTTACTTGTATCCCTCCTTCCCCCCACACCCATAGCAGTTCTTGCAACGAGTGTTCTATAGGTCACGTTTTGGGAGGAAATTCAGCTGTAGAAAAACTTCCTTATATGGCCACTAAAAAGCTGAGCCCAGACAGATTAGATGGCTTACAAGATCCAACAACTAAGTGAGTGGCAGAGCCAGGACTAGCACCCAGCATCCTAGTCTGTTTTCTATGCTGTTCCCTCTATACAGCACTGAGGCTGACAAGGCCTTAGAATCAGACCTGCTCTGTTGAAAGATCTTGCTATTTTTACTCAGGGAAATAAACTGACAGAGAGTGTAACCAATGAGACCGACTTTCTAGAGATAATGAAAGTATGTGTGAGAGAGTGTGTGTGTGTGCGTGCGCACATGTTGTAGGGGTAACAGCAATAGCACCGAAAGATGTGTCCTACCCAACAAGGTAGAACAGTCCTCAAAAGTCAAGTCTTAAAGTAAAAGAGTAGTTCTACTGGCCCCACTTGGACTCCACATGTCCCCATGAGCGCTTGATGATACACTGAGCCTGCATCAGTGGCTGGCATTGTGAGAGACTGAACAACAGGTCCTGAAGACATCCATGCTGTGATCCCCCAAACGTGTGAATGTTACTTACAGGCAAAAGAAACTGTGCAGATGTGATTAAGTTAAGGGTTTTCTAGGGAGAATATGCTGGATCATTCAGGTGGGCCCTACATGTAATCACAGTGTCTTTACAAGAGGAAAGCAGAGGGAGATTTGATGATGGTGAAGATAGAGGCAGGGGCCACCAGACACTGAGAAAGGGAACAGATTTTTCCCTGGAGCTCTCAGAGGGAACAGACCAGTCCACACCTTGACATTAGCCCACTGTCAATGATTTTGGATTTCTGATCTCCAGATCCTAAGAGAACAAAATTGTGTTGTTTGAAGCTACTTAGTTGGTAGTGTTCTGTTACAGTAGCAATAGAATATTAATATACATCCAGTTTGATGAGAACATCCCAGTTCACTCTGAGAAGGTTGTGCCACCAGATAAGGTGAGTGCTGGCAAAAGCACCCTAGGTGGTGTGACAGGCTCAGGCCACAGCTCAGTCACACCACACTGCCGGCAGCCACCCAGAGGTCTCCTCCGAGCATTGCCCTCTGACACAGCTTCCTATGGGAGGGGCTGGGCTTCCCTCTCACAGATAAGAGCACCTCTGCCTCCCGCGGAGTCATCAATTTGTGTCTGTTGCAAGTAGGTAGGGACTGATCCGTGACGCCAGGCCTTGCCTGTGTAGCTTGGTAAGGCGTGGTGTCACGGATGATGACTTCTTGGCAGCATCACAACTTAGCCATTGGGCAAAAGGCAAGTCAGGCAAGTTAGGTCTGCTTGGGAACAGGATGCACCTGCTTACAAAACATTTTAGCATTTCCAGGGTGCATTTTCTCCCACATGTCTTGGAACCGATATTTCATAATATAACATCTCACCATGAAGTCTGAGGCCCAGAAAATTATTTCACTTGAAACCATCACAACACGTCTCAAGGCAGAATGAATTTCTTATAGGAGGACAAGGCAGCAGAAGACAGTCTCTGGCTTAAGCTGCTATTTTGTTCACTGAACACAGGATACTGGGCAACATTTAATTAGGATAAGTAGGCAAAACTCCAGCTCTGTGATACCACTGCTATATACTGCTCTGTTTTCTCGTGACTTCCCGAAGTGGGTGCTGGAGGGGAGGGTGTGGCATCTGACGTGACCATCTGTGGTGCTGATCAGCAAGCAAAAGAACTGAGGCACCAGTTGATTTAAAGCGAAGTCTGGAAAGTCACACTGACCCTCTAGATTTAATCATATTGCCAGAAGTGAAACACGACCAGGGGAAATAACATCACAGCAGTGTCTCTCAGGACACTGTATTCCAGCTTTTTTCCTGCTTCTCCTTCAGGATGGACCAATTGATAAAGCCCAACAAGTTGCATAGAATAGGCACTCACCTCCTACAGGCCCCCAGGTCTGCAACCAGGAATCGCTTTCAGAATGAGGGTGTTGAGGTACACAACTTCAACCCCTTAACTCAATAGTCCAAGACGTAGTTCCTGAAGCCCTGGAATGCTCTTCCTGTCCAATAGATTTCCAGGAGTTTCAGGCGTAATTCTTAATTTTCTAACAGGAAATTAACAGTGGAGATTACAGGGCCAGATTGCCTGGCTTTGAATCCAGTGCTACCATTTACTAGCTGTGTAACTGTGGCAAGCTACGTTAACATCGCTGCCTCAGTTTCCTCATCTGTGAAAAAGAGAAAAAATACCCAAAGAACTGTGGTGTATATTAGATGAGTTAGCACTTATCAGTGCTCCAACGGCTCCTAGAACAAACATTTAATAAGAATTGGCTATTATTCTATTATTAAAAATAAGCAAAGGGATAACATATAAAATCATTCACTGAATGACAAATTTTAAATATCAATAGTTTCTATAATGTATTTGTAATGGTCAGAATAGGCTAACTGCGGTAATCAACGGTCCTTGTTTAACACAATGGACCTATTTCTTGCTCAGACCACATCAAAAGCACATGTCCCTGATCAACAGGCAGCTCTTCTCCAAGGGATCCTGCAAGGAGCCAAGCTTCCTTCCACCTTGTGGTGCTTCAGCACATCCCTCCAAGTGGCCCCGAGGCTGCTCTCCATTCAAGCTGGTCAAAGGGGATATTAGAAGAAGTGACAGGGCATTTTATGGGCCAAGCTTGCAGGGGGGGACACATCAAGTAACCACAATCCTTTGGCCAGAGCTCAGCTTATGGCCACATCTAACAAAGGAGGCTGGGAAGTTAAGAACTAGCATATTCTACCATCCTTCATCAAAATGTTCTTGGGGGGTGCCAGGATAGCTCAGGAAACTGAGTGTTTGCCTTGCAACGACCAGGTTGGGGGATCGAATCCCAGCCCCAGCCCATGCAAACCCACATGCCAAACTGCGGTGCAACTGGTAACCGCTGGGATGGTGGTGAGGGTTCTCAACTCCCATGTGCGAGGCTCCCACTTCAGTCTCACCCTATGAGGCCTCACATCCACCTTTGCGGAATGAAACAATGTCACAACTAATGATGTACAACTACGGAGACTGCTTGGGCTCTTCCACTTCTCTCTCTCTCTCTCTCTCTCTCTCTCTCTCTCTCTCCCTCTTACCTTCTCTCAAACAATAAAATAAATCTTTATTTAAAAAATATACTCTTATGAAAGGATTATATTCTCTTTAAATTTTTCTACTGAATCTGAATTTTTGGTTTCTAGATTAGTTTTAGTTTCTCCCTAGCTATGGCTCACTCAAAGTTCAGTATATTCCATAGTTTTCTGGATTTAGGATGTGCTCTGGGAAATGAGAATTCCTTATATATTTCAAATGATAAGCGTTGCCTGTTTCTCAAGCGTCTGGGATTTTATAAATAACAAGTTGAAACTTCCCTTTTATTTTCAGCTTACTCTCTTGCCTTTTGACATTCTGTTCTATAGAGTTGTTGAAATATTTCATCAAATGAATAGTTGGCTTATAATTTTATGCATCATTGGCAGAAGAACATTCTTTTTTTTTTTTTTGTACAAATTGACTATAACTTACAAACAATTAGTTTGCTCCCATTTCAGTCCTGAACTCTCATGCGTTAGCTATCACTAATGCTTCCTTCATGCAGAGGAGCTGAACTCCTGAACTTCTGCCATGAACAAGGGCAAAATGAGCCCCACGAGTCACCCTTAGGAGGAAGCAGGCAGCCTCAGACATTAATTTCCTGCTCGTGTCAGTTTCCTAGGACTGCTGTCAGACAAATGGCCACGAATTGGGTAAGACAAGAGGAATTTATTCACTCACACCTCTGGAAGCGAGGGGTCCAAAATCAGTATGTCAGCAGGGCCGTGCTCTATCTGTCCTATGCCTCTTTCTCTTAGCTGCTGGTATTGTCACCAGTCCTTGGAGTTCCTCGGCTTGCAGCTGCATAATTCCAGTGTCCTCTCTGTCTTTATATCATCTTCTTATACAGTAGTCCTCTCATAGCCACACTTTCCACCATTCTGAGGAGTGTGATGAAACCTCAAGTGTCCCGATGATCCCTTCAGGACATGAATCATGCCCTTGTCCAGTGTTCTCATGCTATAGACGCTCCAGCTGCTAGTCACTTCCTAACAGTCCAGGGTCAGATCTGCTACAGTTGTGTTCAAGTAACTTGTATTTTATTGCTGCAACTGTTCTCACTATCAGTTATTGTTGTTAATCTCTTACTGTGCCTATTTTATTAATTAAACTTTATCATGGGTATATATGTATAGGAAAAACGTAGTACATAAGACACTATGCTATCCGCGGTTTCAGGCTTTCACTGGGGGTCTTTGAATGTATCTCCCTTGAATAAGTAAGGGCCCACGACTGTGACCTCATCTTAAGTAATTACATATGCAATGACCGGATTTCCAAATAATGTTAGGACTGGAGGTTAGGATTTCGACTTATCTGTTTGGAGGACACAATTCAACCCATAATATTGCCTCTGCCTTCACTTCCCAGATGTTTATGGCTAATGACAGTTATTTTAAACAATTCTCTCTCATGTCCCTTGTCATTTCTCTTTTTCTATTTAAAAAATATTTTAAAATGATATAGTGTATAAACCAACACACTTGACTAATTAAAAAAAAAAGCAGTTTTGGTTGAATTAAGTTTTGTAAGCTCTCTTGCTGAAAAAAAACCAAACTGGCTAAAATAGAGTATATAATTTTTCCCCTTTTCTAGTCCTCTTGCTTTTCTGCAGTAGCCCCATATTTTCTAGAATAATTCCAAGGTAGTGTAATTTTATTCTTTTTCAATAAAATTGGTATAGAGACCAGTTAAATACAATATAATTGTAATGTTTTTTAAGGTTTATCAAGCAAACAAATTAACACAAAATATCTCCTTTGTCAAGTGTCCCAATTTGAGGATCAGAAAATTTGCCTCTAACTGATGGAGATAAAAGTCAGAGGCTATCACCAAGCTATTGAGTGTGTCCATAGGTCTCTGTGTGCCGGAGGGAGGGAGAGGAGGGGGGAGGGAGAGAGGGAGGGAAGGTGGGAGAGGGCACCAGCATTATGGACACACTCAATGGTTTGGTGGTTACCAGGATAGGGGGGAGGAGCGGGGGGACAGTTGTGGGGGGAGGTGGGAGTGGGCACTAGATATAAGGTGATGGAAGGGGAACTGATACTGAGTGACGGGCACATAATACGATGCATGAATGATGTGAGGTGGACTTGTACATCTGTAAACTGTCTAATTGTTACCAACCAATGTAACCTC
>PVKE010035431.1:0-16893 GCA_004027555.1 Craseonycteris thonglongyai | reverse complement strand
TAAAAAAAAAAAAAAAAAGAAATATTATTCAGCCATAAAAAATAAAGAAATCTTGCCATCTGTGACAACAGGGATGGAACTTGGAGGCAATATACTAGGTGAAATTAGTCAGACAGAGAAAGACAAATACTGTATCATCTCACTTATAAATGGAATCTAAAAATAAAACAAAAAACCCAACCAACCAACAAAAACAAACAAACAAAACTCCACCAAACTCACAGATACGAAGAATAGATTGGTGGTTGCCAGAGGCTGTAGGTGGGCAAAATGGATGGAGGGTCAAAAGGTACAAGCTTCTAGTTATAAATAAATAGGTCACGAGGATGTAATGTGTATCACAGTAACTATAGTTAATAATATCGTATTGCATATTTGAAAGCTGCTAAGAGAGTTGATCTTAAAAGCTCTTATCACAAGAAAAAAAATTAACTACTTATTGTGGTGATCATTTGCAACATATACAAATACTGAATCATTATACTGTACGCCCACCTGAAACTAATGTTATAAGTCAATTATACTTCAAAAGAAAAAAAAGGCCAGAATCTTTTTCTGAGTGACAAACAACAATAAACACAAAAAAATACATACAGGCATGTAAAAGAATGATCTTCAAGGAAACTCACTAAAGTATTATTTACATCAGAGAAAAAAATATAAATAATTCAAATGCCCAAAAGAAAGTAAGAGAAACTATTTGTCATCTATTAAGTGAAAAACATAGGTTACCAAACAAAATATAGTTTGGGATCAAATTATATTTACCCCCACACTCATATGTATAATATTATAAAAACTGACTGCAAAGATACAGAGTAAAATGTTAACAGAGATTCTGTTTTGAGTGCAGAGCTTATCAATGATTTTCATTTTCTTTTCAGTATTTTCTGAATACAGAATACATGAATACATTTTTGTGACTAAAAAAAACACTTAAAAATAAAAGGAATAAGATAAAATTGACACCTGCCATACAAAGATCTGAAAGCACTTATTACAGTCATCAAGTCAACCTTTCATTAGGATGAACTAAGTGTCATTTCATTAATTGTATAAAAATGTGAACTAAAGTGTGGAGAACTGATTTAACAGAGTCTACAAAAGAAAGATAATGGGGGCGGAGAGAGAAAAGGGTCAAACATACAACCTCTTATACCCTTAAATTGCTTAGTACCTGTACTATATTCCAAACACAGTAAAGGCTCATCAATATACATCACTCCCAACATTTAAAAAAATTCACCATCAACTCATCAATATACATCGCTCCAAACATTAAAGAAATTCATTCCTAATGTTCCCTCAAAACTGCTTGAGCCCAAGTTGTAATTCTCAAGTCCTAGTTCTAAGAGTCCTGAAATGAACTAGACCCCTGCTGACCTCACCCCCTTGCAGGCCTCCTTGCTGTCTTCTTACATGATTCACTAAGCCGCCAGGGCCTCGGGGCCTTTACACTGCTGCCCCCTTTGCCTGCCACACTGTGGCTGAGATCTTCTTATGGTTCACTCTTCTGACTCATGTTCAATGTTACTCCAAAGTCATCTCCTCAGAGACCTACCCTGACTACACTTCTTCAAGTAGCCCCATGCCCTCCTCCCACACTCACATCTGAAAGTATCTCATTTATGGGTTAGTTGTCTGTCAACCAACTAGAATGTCTGGCCCTGATAGCAGGGATTTTCACATCTTTGCCGCTGGTCCTTAACCAGTGCAGATGCACAGCAGGAACTTTCACAAATGTTTGTTATATTACATTACATTACATTACATTACATTGTTACATTAGTGTTTCCATCTACTTGGGCTAACACTGGCTTTGCTAACTCAGATCAGCTTGGGCAGTGGTCGGCAAACTGTGGCTTGCGAGCCGCAGTCTGTCGACCACTGAGCTTGGGGAAGGGAACAGTCTTGGAATAAGTCTTGGCTGTCAATACTCCTCCAAGTTCTGAGTAGCCAAGTTTTGAGAGCTGGTCCTTAAGAAACTGACACCTGTAATTCAAATACAGTACTCTTATTCTGAAAGCATTTTCTAAGCTAGACTACTCTGGGGGCAGGAGAAAGAGGTCCTTGTTCCATGTCTAGAGTCAGACGTGCTCAGGAGTCAGGCCCTAGCTCAGCAGGCCTCAGGATGGATTTGATGGACAGCTGGGGCTGTCCTGTGATGGCCCATGCAGGCGCGCTGGCACCAGTCCCCTGGTAACTGTAGCAGGAACAGCATGGCAGCCAGGAGCACCTGTGCCAAAGTCCAACTGCTGAGGCTGCTGCCACTCACTAGCTGTTGACCTTCAGCAAGCTTCTTGACCTTTCTAAGCTTCGGTTTCCTCATTTGTAAAATGGAGATATTTATAGCACCCATCTTGAGGACTGTGGTTTGGATTAAATGAAAGGATTAGTAAGTATTCAATAAGTGGTGGCTATTATTAGCAGGGCTACCATCTACTCATGACTACTGGAAGGGGTCCAGGCCCAAGGGGGCAGTGCTTGTGGGAAGAGAGGAGAGGGAGAGCAATGCCCACCCACCAAGCCCTGTTACCAGGGGGCTTCACCAGGCCCAGCCCTGTTCCACACACCAACACAGACCCTGTCCTTCATCCCAAAGCCACAGTGACAGGTTCAGGGAACTAGTACAGAATATATTTAACTAGATCCCTTTTGCTTTTAATACTAACAATGCACGTTTACTATAGAATAATGAAGTTCAGATAATTAAAAAACAAAAAGTAAATTACTCACAATTCTACATTCAAAAATAACCAACTTGCTGCTAATATTTTGGTATATATTCTAACATACTTTCTTCTATCATATATACGTGTACCAAAATGTGGTCATACTTGACATATTGTCCCATTCCTTGGCATTTTCTTTACTTTTTATTACGTAACCACTTAATGTAAACAACACATTATTTATCCTGGCTTATACAGGTCCACTGTATGGATAAACTATAATTTACTTAAGTTATCCACAACTGACAGACATTTATGTTGTTTTAATATTTTTACTACACTGAACTATAAATAATGCTGTGGTGAATACCGTTATAAACATTTGCATACATGTATATTTATTCCCACAGACTAGGGTACTAGAAACTAAGTGTACATGTATGAAGGTGTGCTGGTTATTCACCTTTGTGAATGGCTTTGTGAGGCTGGGCAAATGGTTCCTGTTGCAGCTGGCCGTTAGGTTAGCCAACAGGGGGCGCTGCAGGAGAACTGCCCACTGGAAGAAGGGACTTGGTTGGCTCTCTGGTCTGTCAGCAATGACTGTCCATCCCAATCACAGCAGCAGGTTCGTTTTGAGCTGTGATGCACACTTGCAGGACTATCAGCCTTACATACCCTCAGAGACACCAGCTCCAGCCAGTCAGTGTCTTCCTCAGAGGCCTAGGTCCCAGTTCTAGTCAAGCCCTCATTGGAGCTGCTACATCCCCACCACCCCAGCCTCTTTCCCTTAGTTCACCCAGCCCTATGGACAGATGGATGGCTACGTCTGGCACCGAGAATCTGTTATTCCAATGTTCCCTATTTGCCTTTTCTGTCATCCAATACCTATTTGACCAGTGCCTTATGTTAAACGCTCCTAACTGGTATGGTTCTGTTTTCCTGTCTGGACCTTGACTGATACACAGGATGTAAACATTTTTAATGCTTTGGTGTGGCCTGCCATACTGCCTTCCAGGAAAGCTTTACGAACTGACATCCTCAGAGTTTCACAGCACTAGTTCGGCACACTAGCTATAGTGGGGATGAAATAGGATTTTGCAGGTTAGTTTCCTTCCTCTACAACCATGTTAGCGCCGGGCATTCCCATCTTAAAAATAAATTTGAGGGGCGAAAAGAGGTACCTCATTTTTATGTTAAGAAATGCAAAATTACCTTCAACTAAACTAAGACTGATACATTCCTGCACCACGCACATATGTACCCAAATGACTGTGGTCACCCCCTTCAGGCTAAGGGACAAAAGAGAACTGGGAAGCCTAGAGGGGGCCTTTTACCCATTAATGTTCTCTGCTGTTGCCTGTGTGAACTTTAGGTTTAGAGGATGTAAAAAGGTTAAAGGAAGGAGAGAGACTCTTAGTAGATGCCACAAAAATAACAGTGAAAAAGTGGAAAAGAAGTGTACAGATTCTTAGAACCCTCAGAAGTGGAGACATGACAAGAGCCAGCCAGAAATGACCAGCAGCAGGGTCTCAGTCAGCAGAGAAGGGGTGGCTGGCACTGAATACAGAGGAAGCTGTGTTCCAAACGGCTGTCACTGCAAGGGACTGTGCTCTGGAGGCTGGCGCTTCTTCCGGGAGCATGTAAGTACATTCTACCAAATGCCAAAGTCACCTGTGTGCCCAGAATGTGCTAGGTTCCACAAGAGACAAAAAGAAAGGAAAGACACGCTTTCTTTTCTGAGAAATATATAAACTGGACGAAAAACCGCTTCATTAGTACAATCCTATGCCCTGGGTAGAGAACAGGTGAGTAGGTCTCACAGGTAACTGGCTTTATGAAAACACATTTGCAAGTGAAAAGCCAAATTAAAAGTGAAAATTCATACTACAGTTCAACCAGAAGAGGAGGACCTCCCTGCAGTCTCTGTGTTCCCAGTCTTATTCACCAGTGTTACCCAGCATCCAGAACTGTGCCTGGCAAACAGAAGGCACTCAATACATGTGTAGAATCTATGAACAAGTGAAGACTCCCAGAGATCCATTGGATGACTGGAGTCCTCAAGAATAAGCATTTTTTTCTTTTTTTTTAAAGATTTATTTTATTGATTTTTGACAGAGACAGAGAGAGACAGAGAGAAGGGGAGGGCCCAGAGCAGTCTCCATAGTTGACATTAGTTTTCCATATAGTTTCACTCCACAGGTGGGCACAGGGCTGCGCAGGGCAGGAACTGGGCCAGGAACCTCCCACATAGGTCCCAGCAAGAACTGAACTGGGGGCACACCCCAGCTCAGCATGTGGGTCCGTATGGGCCGGGGCCGGGATTTGATCCTCGGTCCCAGGGGGTTCAAAGCGAGCACTTAACCTGCTGAGCCATCCCAGCTTTCCCAGAATAAGCATTTTTAACAAGCTCTCTGTTTTATCCATAGTTCTGAAACTCGATTATAATACAGTGTTGCAAAACTAATGCTATAAGTTCAAAGCTAAAATAAACCAGGTATTTTCAGATAAAAACAACTTGTGCTGTTGGTACCAGTTGGTTCTCACTGTTGCCCATCTGACTTTCAATGGCGCCTGCATGACCATCAAGGACTAGTCTGAGAATGGTCAGTGTAGCATTTCCACAATGTGCAGAAATGACCAACGGTATGTGCTCTGCTGGCAGTGGGTTAGTAGTAGGTTATACTTATAAGCGGATGCCAGGATATTAGGTAACTGGTTTATAGTAACTTCAGCCACTGGTTTTAGGTGGCCTCACCTACCTGCACCCCCAGGAACCTACCTGTATAAAACTTCATCAGGGAAGGGACCAACAACTTGGTGGAGAGAGGATGGTTCTCAATCATTTCAAAAAACTTCTGGGTTCGTGGCTGCACAGCAGGGTTGGTCATAAACATGACTTCTACCAGTTTGGCCACCAGGTATGGATTTCGGATATAGTTCTGGTTGCACAACATCACAACGAGGAACATCACAATATCCTGAGTACAGGGCTCATAAAGCACCTGAGGAGAGTATCTGAGGAGAGGGTGAGAAGAGCAGGGAAATAAGCACCGAGAATTTCAACTTGGGTAGAGGCTGGTGTCGTTAAGTAGGGGAGGAGACAAACAGGCGTAGGAGCCAGGAGACTGAACTTGTAACTTGCTGAGTTTAAAGTGACTGTTCGCATTGCCACTAGATAGACTCAAAAACCATTGTGTCTATCAGATATAACATGTTGTATTAAGTTATTATGTTTTAGAAAACAAACTAAAGCTATGGTTTTGATAAGGTGAATTTCACAAAAGATCTTGCTACCAAAAAAATCAAACATTTAAAAATGTTTTTGAAGTTAATTATTTTAATTTTTTAAAAATCTCAAACATCACTTATAAACTCAACCCACTTACTTTGAAATCTTTTTCAATGTTATCATTGAGAAAAATCTTAGTGAAAATGAGAGATGTGGGTATTTCTGGCTTTTGAACGTTCAATCAGATATTTATAAACTTCTCCTTCTGTTTCTCAGAAACACATACTCAGTCATTAAAAATTCAACTTCATTTTCACAGAATACATTATTATCAGCATAGTTAGTTCTCTTCTGTCTCTGAGATATTACTGGAACTGGCTTGGTGCCACAGTTGGATTTGGTTTTCTAATCTCTAGGCAGCAGTTACATAAAATTTCAGGCACAAAATGTAGATCTGCAGTATAATTCTTAATATAATGTACACATTACATATAAAAACATATTAGAATGATGCAATATGTTAAAGGAACTTACTGTACAATAAAAAATAAAAATTCAGCAACATCTTCTACATAAAACTCAGGCAATGCTGCAAATACCTTGGGGACGTCTGAAGTTAAAGGCAGTGTTACACTGTCAAAGAGGGAAAAAAAACAAGGTACAAAAAGAAATCATGGCATATCAAACTATAATATTATACTACCATTACAAATAAGTACTTTATTTGGGGGAAAACTTCATTCTGTAATACAACTATATAGAAAGCACATAAAAAACAAACTATAATGCAACCAGAAATGAAAAGAGAATAATGAAGACAGTGCATGTTTTAACTTTTCTTGATTTTCTGTTAAGGTTAATGCAATAAATAAAATAGAAAGAAAATAAAAGGGTCACATTTGGTCAGTTTATGCAATTCCAACTGAGACAGAACTACACACATACTTTAAATAGTATTTTCTACTCCTGCAGAAGGCTTGGACCAACCTCATCAACATCAGTGATCCAGGGATATAATAATTAATAACAATAATAAGTAAAAATGGCTGCCTGGAGGAGACATCAGATGATGATAAAGAGAGCAACAATGTTCTTAGCTCGTTCTCTGAATGAGGTAGAGGTATTTTCCTAGGCTGTGCTCAGAAGAGCCTCATATCCTATTATCTATCCCCAGCTTTTTGCTCCTAATTTATAGATTTCCTTTCTATCAGTCAAAGATTTTATAGCCAAGTTTTAAAGATTAATAGTATTGGTTTTGACAGACAGAGAGAGACAGAGACAGAATGAGATGGAGAGAATGGGGAAGGCCCAGAGCAATCTCCATAGTTGTACATCATCAGTTTTCCCCAGTTTCTTTCCACACAGGTGGGCAGGGGAGTTGTGCAGGATGGGAACTGGGCTGGGGCCTCCTACATGGAAGTCATGCCCTCACGAGCTGGGGGCCAAACTCAGGGGCTCCCACATGGGAAGTACACCCTAGTTCAGCATATGGGTCCACACAGGCCAGGGCTGGGACTGAATCCTTGGACTCTGAAGCTGCAAAGTGAGCGCTTAACCCACTGAGCCATCCTGGCTTCCACTATAGCCAATTTTTAGAAATAACAGATGTTGACATTCCCTTATTGTTGTACCCACTTACAGGAAAAATATTTATATTACTAAATTTCATACTCTACACCAGTACAATCTGGGGTTTGAATTAGTGGTAGCCTCTGACGAACAACAAAGACGACACAGGAAGGTGCACACTCACTCGGGGTAGGCAGGGTCCAAGATGCGGAGCAGCAGCTGAATGAGAAGGCCATAGAAATTCAGACATCTTCTCAGGAAGCTCTCGTCAAGTAAACCAGCATCAGCACAGGCCTTGCATCGTACCAGTTTCTGTGGAAGTAGGCATGTCCCCACCCACGGTTAGTTGGTAGCTAAGTACTTGTAGTGTGATAGGCTGGGAACAGGCTACAGTGGTCGGCAAACTGTGGCTCGCTGCGGCTCACGAGCCGCAGTTTGCCGACCACTGGGCTAGGAGATGGAAAGTCCCGGTTCTAGGGCCTCAAGAACTTCCTCTCTAACTAGTTACACGATGCAGTTATGTTCTAAGAAAAACAAAAGGTACGCCACACAAACCACTGGACATAAAACCCAGCGTGCAATTGGTGCTCAAAAGGTAGTAGATCATTACTGTCACATTTAAGTGACTGGACTAGGGAGGGGGTCAACAGGGGAGGCTCTTTGGGTGTGAGGATGGTTAGAAGGAAGAAACTACATAAATCTGCATCTGAAAATTCCAGGTTACCACCTAGGAGTTGCCCTTAAGCAAAATGCTTATCCAGCATCACATCTACCTCAGAGGATCCCTGGGAGAATTAAGACGCATGCCCACAAATGCCACATACAAATAGTTTACAGACTGCTTGGAACATTATCTGCAGAATGCTTAGAGGTTCCACAGATTCCAAATAAGAGGCCCTGGTTTATTCTGCATGTTGAAGAGGCCTAGTCTATTAGTAAATAAAACTGAAATCTTAACTTGTGCCAGAAATCTAAGTCAGGTAACATTTCCACATATGAGTAGTATCCTCCTAGTCAACAGAAAGCATGACATGCTAACAGTCAGCTTTCTAATTTAAACATAAATAAAATATGCATGCATTTCTATCTATGCTTCAACTTTAGCACAGCATTTTTTTAGTTGTGTCTCATAAGCAGAAAACTTCCCATCTATAGTTAGGTTCTATGAGAAAATAATTTTCAATTAAAAATGAAGAATGAGGTGCATAGGAAAGAGATCTTTCTACTACCACAAGTCCACTTTGTCAACATAGTGACAATGCCACGGCTGGACATACTGGAGTATCTTTTGGAGTACAAGGTTGGAGGGGAGCAAATAGGGAGGATCCTGTACAAGGCAGGGAAAAGGAGATGATGTTACACTGAGGATGATAAAAACCATTAAGAATTCATGATGTTATTGGTGTTGCATATGCATATTATGTCCCAAGATTTAAATATTATATATAGATACATGCAAAGTATTAACAAGTTTTTAAATGTACCATTTATCTTGAAAGAAAAGACTAATGAAGAAAAAATAAGGATATAAAATTGCTCACTTGAGGCACAGTCTGGTGGGGGAATTACTATTAAGAGGCCAGTCTCCAATTATTCCAGTTGGCTATACAAACCTTCAGCTGAGTTTTGCAGCGCTTCAGCATCTCACGGTGTCTAGTTGCCAGTGGAGAATCTTTCCACTGGCTTTCATTATTTTTTAAATCTTCCACGGTCCTGAAATCAAAGACTAACAGTCAAATGAAAGAAAAAGATCCATCATCCATCTTATCCATTCATTTTAATCAATCCATTGACTCTCAGACACACACTGCCTCCCCATTTTACCATTTCTAAAATGAAAGCTTATCTTACAATCAATGGCAAATTATGATTTAATTGGCAGCATTTTTTCTTTCTTATGAATTTCCAATATATCTTAAAATTGATGGCACTTTAGATTTGATGAAATATAAAAATGTTTTTCCCCAGAAATTGGAATAAAAGAGAAATTTAAAGGTTATTTCTATTCAAAATTATAGTAAAAATTATAGCCAGGGCATTAAGGCAAAGGGAAAAAAAAGTATAAGAGAAAGAAAACTGTTATCTTATACAGACAATGTGAGTATGTGTAGAAAGAAAATCTTAAAGAACCTACAGAGTGAATATTAGCATAGTAAGTGATTTTAGCAAGGTAGCTCTAGATACAGATAGATAGAACACACTTTCTGTCAGAGTCAGACTATAGTATACCAGTATAGGACCAAATGGTGGAAGCAACTACTCTATTACTATTTCAGATGATCTGTGAAAAAAAGTGTTTGCTTCCTGTGCCTATGACTTTTGTTTGAGGTGCTGGTACATGGAAAGAAATGCTTAGACTAAGAAACAATGGTGCTAGTGAGCTGGAAACTTGGGTTACTCTCTGGCTATTTTAGACTCCTTATGCCACAGGGAAACACGCAAAAAACTGAAGTAAGTGTTTGTGAGAGTAAATGATCTTGTCTATCAAGGGAAACCAGAATTACTGTTTCATAGTCCAAGGAAAAAGGGATATGTCTGGAACCCCAGAGACCCTTTAAAATGCCTCCTGGCAATACCACGCCCAGCAGGAAAAGTTCATGGAAACCTGTAGTAACCCCATACCAAGGGTTGAGAACACTAAGAAACCAAAGCTTGGGTCACTTTACAGAGTCAAAAAGTCTGGCCAACTGATATGGAGGTGGCAGTGGAGGCAGATGGTACACTGTCACACACGTGCCCCCACGTTCAGATCTACTGTCCCAATGGAACCGCTTGCTCATGAGAACAGTGGCTCCAGTGGTCGGCAAACTGCGGCTTGCAGCGGCTCGTGAGCCGCAGTTTGCCAACCACTGGGCCTTAGGCAATCTCAGGACACGAAGTCAGGCACATACCTATTAAGCTCCCGGATGGCCCGGAGTCTGCGGATATAGCGACGGCAACTTGGCAGAATGGAGAGGTGGTGGGCGTGCAGGGTAAGAAAGAAGCATTCTGTAGGGAATTTCGGCTCAGAAAATGGAGGCTGATCACCATCTGGAGAAGAAACACAATCCCCTAAATAAAGTCAGTTACAGGACTAACTCAGAGGAAAAGCACAACTCAGAGAACAAAATTACACCTGAATTTTCAAGAAGTTTTAAGAATACTTTTTAAAAATTATAAACTAGGGCAAGCCGGGATGGCTCAGTGGGTTTAGCACTCACTTTGCAGCCCCGGGGACTGAGGATCAAATCCCGGCTCCGGCCCGTGCGAACCCACATGCTGAACTGGGGAGTGCTCCCAGTTCGGTTCTCACTGGGGCGAGACCCCGGCCCATTTCCTGCCCTGTGCAGCCCCGCCCACCTGTGGAATGAAACTATGTGGAAAAACCAATGATGTGCAACTATGGAGACTGTTCTGGGCCCTCCCCCTTCTCTCTGTCTTTGTCTCTGTATCTCTCTCTCTCTGTCAAAAACAATAAAAATAAATCTTAAAAAAAAAAAAAAATTATAAACTTAAGTAATGTTTTGAGAAAAATAATTCCTGTGAGTTCCATGTAATGAGATATTCCCTCCCATCTGATTAAATGTTTACATAGATGTATGGCAACGATCTTCTATGATGGGTCTTCTTGATGTATTTTATATAACCATTTCTGTTATTCAACACAGATCACAAATGCCATTTTAAATCTCAAAATGGCATTAGATTATACGAATAAACTACAGATTCCATAGCCACCTCCCTACTATTGGACATATTTGTCATTTCTAATTTTTCTCTATTAGAAATAGTGCTGGGGGGAAGCCAGGATGGCTCAGTGGGTTAGGCGCTCACTTTGCAGCGCCGGGGACCGAGGATGGAATCCTGGCCCCGGCCCGTGCGGAACCATATGCTGAACTGGGAGCTCCCCTAGTTCAGTTCTCTCTCTGCCTCTGTATCTCTCTCTCTCTCCCTGTCAAAAATAAATAAATAAATAAATAAATAAGAAATAGTGCTGGGAGGATTTATATACAAAAAAATTAATCCTTTGCTCCCCTACTTTGGGTATATTCTGGAAAGTGAAATTACTGAGAATGATAGTATTACAATTTATGAATCCCCAGAATTCACTTCAGGTAGATTAAATAAATTGATTAAACAACATCTAATTCTTCACAAACTTACACTCCATTTTAACATTTTTGTTTTCAGACAACTTATATAATAAGTTGGAATTTCTTTTATATGTATATGTACTTTTTCCTCTATTTTATTTTATTTTTTTCCCAAAGAGGCACAGAGAGAAGGGGAAGGGCCCAGAGCAGTCTCCATAGTTGTACATCATCAGTTTTTCGACATGGTTTCGTTTCACACAGGTGGGTGGGGGCTGCACAGGGCTTTTGTGAAATCAGGTCTCCCGAGCGAAATAAAAATTTCATAAAGAATTACATTTCTTACTTCACTATTGACAAATATGAGAAACTGCAACCAACTAATGAAATATCGAGCAGAATGAGCTCAGATAAGGCTCACTCAGAATGCAAAACTTGCTGTTGGGACATTAGTCCCTCATATTTAAGTATTAGACACTACAATAAGTATTAGCTGCTATTAAAGATATTTAACCCATTTCCTGATTAGAAAAAAAAAGTGCAGCTCTCTGCCTCATTCATTTAATTTTCTGTAAACATGTTCTTTGAGGGTGAAACAAACCTGGTTTTCAATGTGAAAATAAAAAAATAAAAACTGTTCTTGGAGTTATTTCTAAACAGAACTTGTCTCTAATCCTAATGTAATAGAAATGTATATGATAATCAGTATTTAACAATTTCACACATAGGAATGCTACATTTTCTACGATTTGACATTTTTAGAGATCGAGAATTGCTGTATTTTGTAAATGGAAATACCACTACTAAAAACACGATGCTATAAATAGAATTATGTCGCTTGTTTCCAAAGACTGTGGATATACTAGAGTGATGTGAAAATAATAATAAAAGCAAATATTTCATGGCAAGCTTTGGGGGTAAGGTTAGGACTGTAATCTGTAAGTTATCTCAGGGTAAAAGCCATAAGCACCACTATTAAGTATTCTTGGGCAAATGGGAAGTGGGGTGAAGCTCTTTTCCTGATGGTTCCATAAGCCTACAGATAGGAAATTTCCTACTGAATGTAAGGGAAGGTCAAAATAAAAGGCACACTAAAATCCTTAGGTTATGAGATATTGCCTATGTTTTGGTTGAAATGTCCGATGACTTAAAAACAGCTTTACATTGGCCAGTAAAATCTGGCCTTAAAAAAGGCCATGACTTATAAATATCAGTAGTGTTGACTCCCTGAGCAGGAGGAACAGTCAAGTCCCTAGATTACCCCTTTCCCCTCCACACCACCTCAGAATAAACCCTGGGAATGTAAAGAAGCCCCTGAGTCTGATGTAGCTGGAGGGGGAGGGCAAGGAGGTGACAGACAGAGATGCTGTGGTAGGTGTCAATCCAAACTGTGGGATGATGCTGAGTCCAACTGCAACCTTCTGATATAGGACGTTTACCTATTATTTTGGCATTGTAACGACCTAATAATGAACACATCACTCACAGAGTTCCGTCAGCCAGTCATTCACGTCCTCCATTGTTGCGTTCACTCTAGTCTCATCGTTGGGCAGGGTAATCCGACACCTTGGGTGGAATACATACGTGGGGTCAACCGTCTCTAACTTGATCTTTGTACTTAGCTGCTGCAGCACCCAAAGAAAATTCAGCATAAATCCATCTGTAGACACCAATCTGTCATCTGTCTGTGAAACAGGAGAGGAAGTACTTAAAATAATGATTTGAATAGAAATTTGGCACAATATTACAAGAAAGGAGATAAAATTTTCATCTGAAAGTCAGTGAGAGAACACATATATCATCACCATCATCACTCTCAGCAGGCGCTATCTGTTGAGTGGTAATTATATGTGAAACGTTTTACACATCTTCTCACTGAATCTTCACAACAGCCCTTAGAAGTCAGTGATGCTGTTATTCACATTTTTCAGAGGAGGAAACTAAAGCTCAGAGAATTTAAGTGATCTCCTGGACATCCTCAAAATTAGTAAGTAGAAATACAATAAATGCTGCTTCCTTTCTCTTTATTTCTCCCCAAGAGCATCAGAACTAATTTCTGTTGCCACCTGACTGGTAGTTTCTCTGTCCGACAACATGAGCACAGTCCAATTACAACAACAGTTAATGTCAGTTGAGTGTTCACTACGTAACAGGCACTGTTCTAACAGCTTTACATAGAGTAAATCCACCAGCTAAGTACTATTATTAACCTCATTTGGCAATGAGAATATGGAGGCACAGAGAATTGTCTAAGGTTCCACTGGTAGAAGAAACACAACTGGAAATCTGGCAGTCTAATACCAACCAGGTAGGTCCATGCTCTTTATTCCTTCTTGTGAGTAGAAATGTCACATTATTCATTCATTACTTATTAGTAACATAGGAAGGATGCCCTTGTAACTCTTAAGTCGCCCAAGACATCAGCCTCCGTCAGCAGGACTGGACTACTCGTAACCTTGTAACTGGTCTCCTCGGATCTGCTCCTGCCCCTCTAGCCTGTGGCCTCTGCTCTCCATCCTATTCACAATCCTCCAACCACAAAAGCCTGCATATGGGGCTTGTTTCAAAGCTATTATAATTGACCATTCCCATTTCAGGGCCTTACACGTATCTAACAGAAAGCTGTTCTCTTAGCCTGGCAATGGCTGGCTCGTTCTTATCAGTCAGGTCTCTGATCAAACATCACCTCCTTAAGAGAGGCCTTTCTGCCACTCAATCAAAAATTACCCCTTAGCTTCTTTCTGGTACCTCCAGTTATTCTCAATCCTGTACCTTGCTTTATTTGCTTCTTAAATTCTACAACCGTTTGACATAATGTTTCCATGTTTACTCATTTACCCTATAGAATAGAAGCCACATAAAATTAGGAGGCTTGTCTGTCTTGTTCAACACTGTATCTCCATTTCCTAGAACAATGTTGGAATACATATGAGTTAGATGAATACATTTAATGAATAAATAAAAGCGGCCTTTAGGACCCCTACCTGCATCTGTGCTTTTTTCATGTTGGCATTGACGACAGCTGCCATGTAACTGAGAGCAGCCTCACGGGTTTCACCATTTAGCAAAATACTGTGCAGAATTTTGAAGAGCTCTTGCTAAAATTTATTGTAAAAACAAAGAAAAAACAAACTTTGCTTTACAGATTATTCCTTTTTGACTTCAAGAGCAGCTGGCTTCCTTCCCACTTTCTCTCCTCTCCCACTTCCACTCCTTTCAGAACCTAACTACAAGAGGAACAGAAGGAAAGTCCACACTCAAAGGGGTCGAGATAATTAGCATGAAAGCAGAATATGGAGTGGAAGAGGTAAGTAGCTATAGTCTTAATAAAATAGCTTTACTATTTCCTTTCCAGGGTAAGATCAAAATTACTATAATTACATTATAATTAACCCATAATTTTGCTGCTTTTAAGTTTCAGAACCAGACATAATCTTCATTTGGGACAAGCGAGTCATTCAGGGCTTCAAGTATGAGCAAAGTAACAGGGCTCACTCACCCCCTATTTTGCCTAAGAGCAAGCAGGGGAGAAGCGTGGTCACTATGCTCGGGACCAGCTCCAGTGGCAGCACACAACAAGGGCATCTAGCATTTGTTCTGTGGCAGTTACTACTCATGACACAGGTTACACTACATAGCCTCTCTTAATCATCCTTTGGGTTCATTCTTTGAATACTTACCCTTCCCAGCTCCAAGTAATGCTGTAATGATTGGCTAACCACGCGAGTGTTCTCCAGGGTAATGGCAGGCCCTGAGAAATATTTTTCAACTACTTTAGCCTGGAAAGAGAAGGAACAAATTTCATCAACATATAATGTACCATTTGGGAAGGAATCTGAAGCAAAGTACAAATGGCTACTGTACTTACATCATCTTCTGCAAAGACCGAGAAGCTAAAGAAAGCCCCCAGGTAAGACAGTCTCTGTAGCTCCCTCCCGGAACCAGGGCTCAGGGCCTTAGGCAACCACAATGGCAAAGAAGCAACCTGTGCAAAAACAGAAGCAAACCAAGCTGCTGTCATGGCAAACGAGATAAAACTGCAATGAAAAGAGTTCTCAAAAGCCAGCCTGCCAGCTGGTCCTGACCCACCAGCAAAATGGAGGACACTTAACACAAGAACACCCAGACTCACGAATGTGTTAGCATCCCTGTCAGTATCTTCTCATCTCAACTGGAGGAAAACCCTCTAACTCCTCTACATTTCTACAAGATATACTTTTAATTTTTATATTTCAAGATACTCGCTGATGGGAGTTCAAATGAACTATTCTTATGCTACCAAAGGACTCGCATAAGTTTTTCCCATAGGATTTGTTATTCTAACTGTACAATACTTATCAAAAAACAAAACAAATCCCGGCTCCGACCCAGGCTGACCCACATGCTGAACTGGGGTGTGCTTCCCGAACACGGTGAGGCCCCCAGTTCAGTTCAAAAAATAAATAAATAAAATCTTTATTTATTTAAGGGAAAGCTGGGATGGCTCAGTGGGTTAGGCGCTCACTTTGCAGACCCGGGACCAAGGATCAAATCCTGGCCCCTGCCCGTGCGGACCCATATGCTGAACTGGGGAGTTCCCCCAGTTCAGTTCTCACTGGGGCGAGACCCCGGCCCAGTTCCTGCCCTGTGCAACCCCGCCCACATGTGGAATGAAACTATGTGGAAAAACCAATGATATGCAACTATGGAGACTGTTCTGGGCCCTCCCCTTTCTCCCTGTCTCTGACTCTATCTCTCTCGCTCTGTCAAAAACAATAAATAAATCTTTAAAAAACAAAACAAAACAAAACAAAAAACCACAACAGTCACAAAAGGAATAAACTCAATTCATCCCAGGAAACAACATATATGACAACAATTTAACAGTTGAGAGCCACCCATACCTTACTTACATCTACACCTAAATGTCCTCCAAGAGATGTTTTTCACGTAATGTTACTTAAGGAACATCTGAGTTATATATTCATTGAAAATGTGCAAGTTCATCAGGGAGACACTTACCAAATTGCACACAGGGTGTGTCTTCCCAAACTTGGTTTCACAGAGCTCACCTAAAGCCTAGAAATCAGATCAGAGTCATTTGAAGGTATTTCATCTGACTGCCATGTGTAACATCAAGGAACAGCTTTAACTGATATTGTAACTACACACGCATTCCCTGCAAACACTAGCAGCTTCACTGGTTTTCTGATTAATACATTATACTGCACAACATTTTAGGTAAAACAAATATAAAATGAAACTAAAAGTCACTCATAAATTTTACCGAGATTTTTACTGATATTTTAGTTGTCAGATTTCTAGACATATTTTTGTGCCTATCAACATAGAGATAAAGATGCATAATTTTTTT
>PVKE010035430.1:0-16889 GCA_004027555.1 Craseonycteris thonglongyai | reverse complement strand
AAATTTCTGAATTTACATGGCATTTTATTCCCTTAGTTCTTTAGCATATTTGACTCTAAAATTCTGCTGAGATAAATTTTAATTCAACCATATATTCATATACTTTGCAATAGATTTCAGTTTTTGAAAATGTATCTCTATCTCAAAATGTCCACTTACTGTAATGTTTATGTTTGTTTTGTTTTTTCCCTAGATTTCTGTGTAATAATTTTCAGTAGTTCATGTGCTTGGATTGTCATTTGTACAAATAAGCTGAGTTTTTTTTTCTTCCTTTCCATAGTTTGTGAATGTTACAATATTATATATTTATATTTTAGATTAAAAGCAATTATTTTAAAAGTGTATGATGATTCAGATATTTCTCCAGCTAGCCTCTTTGTTTGCAAAAAGCTCCTAGAATTATGGTCCTAGGTATTAAATCATGATACAATTTATGATTTACTTTTTCTTTCATACCACATGCTTTTTCACATTTTGATATAACTTCCAAGTAAAGATTAACATTTAACATGGCAATTTGGAAAATATTTAACCATATAGTTTGATTCATTGGTACTATTTGTGTATACCCATGATCCAGGCTGATATTCATACAAGATATCACAGGGAAGTATTTGTAGATTCAGTTGCAGTTCTGGGAAGTGACAGTCTGTATGGCTTCCTCCAAGCTTGAAAAGCTGAAGAGCTTTGTAGCCTGTCGTTAAGGATATCAACGTGAGCCCATGTGGATTGTATGTGCGCAGAACCCGCTTTGGGTTGCCATCAACTGGAACTAAGGAGTTTCTTTTGTAAGACAAGGCTACTTACCGAATACTTTTTCTGTTTTTCACCCTTTTGCCTCCTCAATTCCATACCTGTATCTTTTCTCCAAATTCTTGCCTGGATATGTCGTCTGCGGCTTATTTTACCTTCTCTTCCTCTTTCTCTTTCTCTTTCTCTCTCTTTCTCTTTTTAGCCCTTACTATCTCATCTCTATCGCTCTTTTCTGGCTTCCTTTGATGTAAGAGAGAATCTAGGATTAGAAGCAAACCAAATTGAAGTGACAAACCTTTTGAGTAAAATTCTCATATTCCCTAGCACTGTGACTCTCTGACATCAAAACTACAGAATGATGAATACTAGAAATATGGTAGAAGTAATAGTAGTAGTAATCCCTTTAATTATGTATATATTTCCCATATATCAGGCATGTTCTAAGCACTTTACATATTTTAAATCAGTGAATCCTCACAGATATCATTTTAGGCTGATGTTATTGTTATGCCCATCTTACCTCTGAGGAAACTGATTTACAGAGTGGTTAAGTAATTTATCTAAGGTCAAACAGCAGGCACATGAAGAGTCAGGGATTTGGTTCTCTAGTCCATATTTTTCAAAAAGGTTTAAAAATGTGATTAATCCTAAAAGATCATCAAGATCCAAACTTTCCATTAGAATCAATGAGTACATTAAATGTAAATCTTCAACAAAGACTATTAACTTCCCTATTGTTAAAAGACCTGTTGAAAAGTGGACTCTACATTCTTGTAATTTCTAATTTCATCTCTAATTAAATTGAAAGTGTTTCCATAAATGGAAATTCTAGAAGAAACATTTATATTAGTGATTACAAACAGACCACACATAACATCAAAAAGGATTGTGATGGCCAGATGGCTTTGGGAAAACTTGTAAAACATAAAAGTAAAAATGAAAGAAATAAAGAAAGAGAAATAGAGAAAGAAAGAAAGAAAGAAAGAAAGAAAGAAAGAAAGAAAGAAAGAAAGAAAGAAAGAAAGGAAGAAAGGAAGGAAGGAAGGAAGGAAGGAAGGAAGGAAGGAAGGAAGGAAGGAAGAGAAAAGGAAAGGAAAGGAAAAGGAAGGGAAGGGAAGGGAAGGGAAGGGAAGGGAATGGAAGGGAAGGGAAGGGAATGGAAGGGAAGGGAAGAAAAGGCAGACTATGAGGTTTGCTGATAGCTTTCTTGCAAACACCTTATCCAAATAGATATATGCATTTTGGGCCACCTGAAACCATAAAAATTGGTACCTCTTAGGTTAATTAGGATAAACAAATACCTACACTAACAAGAACATTGAACTTTTTTGACACTTTTCAATATGTAAATTTATCACTATTCCTTCTATTAACTCTTCTTATTCTGTTTATTGTGACTTATTGTGTTTGCCTATGTTTGCTATTACTGGTCTAATAGTCTATAATTTGTTTCTCTTATTGGGAAGTTAAAAAAAAATGAATGTATGTACTATTGGCTGTTGTTTTTACTGCATTCGTTAATGTTTTCCTCTCCTAGTTAGAAAAAATGAGTGATGTTTAAATAAAGATATCTGTCTTGTCCAAATGAATTTTTCATTCTTCCTCAAGGCTGGTTATTTTATATTTATTCTATATAATTTTAAATAAAATTAATCATGCTCACTTTTTCTTTTCTTTGACTTAAATAAACATATTTTATTTTCACATGTAAAGAGGCAGAGTATGAGTATTTCTCTAGAAAGTGAGTAAATTTTCTATTTAAAACAATTAACTTACTGCCCCTAAACATCTCAGATAAAATCCTCTTCACTTTACTGTTTGCTTCTGCACTATGAATGCTGATTACATCATTGTTCACCAAGGTGAAAGAATTTGAAATAACTGCTGGCATAGTTTTATCACTATATAAAAAACCTGTTTATATAAAGAAATGTCAACTGTGATAGTAAAAACATTAATAGTTCTCTTTACAAACAAACACATTGTTGTAATAATTTCATCCATTTGATCATTCAACAACTATTTATTGAGCAGCTTCTTCCTAAACTAAGATTACAAAACAAAAGACCCTGCTTTCAAACAATGCATAAGCTTCAAATTGAGCACCATTCTGAGTAGCGTGATGAAATCTTGTGCTATCTCTCTCTGTCCTGGGATGTTAGTCATCCCTTTACTCAATGTAGCCATGCTGCCTGCCCATTAGTCAGTAGTGCATTTGAGTTATCAGATCAGTTATCAGAGAGAGAGGGAGAGAGAGAAGACAAAGACCACATTCACATAACTTTTTATTGCAGTATATCATTATAGTTGTTTTATTTTATTAATAATAGTTGTTGTTAATCCTTTATTGTATCTAATTTATGACTTAAACTTTATTGTAAGTATGAACGTATAAGAAGCAGCATAGTGGGGATATTGTGATAGCTCAACAGGTTGAGAGCTCTTGCCTTGCCTCCTTGAGGTCTGGGGATCTAGTCTTGGGCCAGCCTGTTCAAAACCCACGTGCTGAACTAGTAACTGCCACAATAGTGGTGAAGGTTCTCACCTCCCATGTGAAAGGCCTCCAGTTCAACTTTGCCCCATGTGGCCCACATCCACCAGTATAGAATGAAACAATGTCACTAATAGTGATCTATAACTATGGGGACTGCTCTGGACCCTCACTCCTTCTCTCTGTCTCTGTCTCTTTCTTTCACCTTCTCTCAAAACAATAAAATAAACCTTTTAAAAATAGCATTCCCCACAAATGAAGGGGGACTGCAGTGTGAAAAAAAAAAAAGCTGCTACAAATATTTCTGTGTTTTGCATAGACATAACTTTTCAACTTATTCAAATAAATATCAAAAAACCAGGTCACCAAATCACATGGTAAAAGTGTTTTGTTTTGTAAGAAACTGTCAAACTGACTTCTAAAGGGTCTGTACCATTTTGTATTCCCACAAACAATGAATGAGAGTTTTTGTCGCTTCACATCCTAGCCTATATTTGCTGTTGTGAACCTTCCATATTCTGAGCAATTTATACATACATAGGGGTATCTCTTTGTTGCCTTAATATGCAGTTCTCTGATGACATATGGAAGCTGTCCAAAAATTATCCAACCAAGATATTATTCTGGACGGCTCTTGTATAATGTTAAGCATCTTTTCATATGCATATTTGCTATCTGTATATTTTTGGTGAAATGTATCTTTTAGGTTTTTGGCTTATTTCTTTCTTTAGGCTTTTTTATGTATTGTGTTTTAAGAGTTCTTTTTATATTTTGGACAGCATTCCTTTATCAGATATGACTTTTGTAAATATTCTTTTAGTCTGTGGCTAGTCTTCTCATTTTCTTGACATTGTTTTGTGCTGAGCAGTAGTTTTCAATTTTAATGAAGTTGAGGTTATCAATTTTTTCTTATAAAAGATAGTGTCTTTGATATTTATCTAAAAAGGCATCATTATACACAAAATCATCTAGGTTTTCTTCTATGTTATCTTCTAAGTGTTTTATACCTTTTCAGTTTATACTTAAGTCTTTGATCTATATTGAGTTAAGTTTTGTGAAATGTGTAAGATCTACATCTAAATCATTTGCATGTCCATTTGTTTTAGCACATTAATGTATTTTTCATGGTGTTTTGTTTAGTCATAGTTTTTATCAAGATCTGTTAATTTAATTAGCAACATTTTAGGTAAGCTAATATGCATTGTCATTTTTAATGGATGGAAAGTAATTTGGTATGCAATATTTAAACTTAAACATATTTATGGCCAGTTGATAGTGTTTTAAAATAGCTATAATACTATGTATTTCTGTACATTAGCACACATACAATGTATAATTATTAGAGTGATTGGTATATATATAACGGCTGTTTGGAAAGTATCTTCCAGCTATATAGTATAAAAACAGAGGCATTTATAATTGGATTTTTTCCAGACAGTTTTTGTATATATACACATTGGTATACACACACATTAAATATGTTTGTGTGTATACCAAGTCTCTGATGAAAGATTTTTAGAATTTTTTGAAACTTATTTCTCCATGAAATCATTTGTTTTTTCTTAAAAACCTCACAAAAAGCTCTAAACACAGTGGAAGCTTGATGAAGGTGAGTGATTAGCTTCTAATCACGTAGTTCTGACTATTAAGATGATGCTTTCATTCTCACCATTGTTCAAATGGGAAATATTTTATAATATTTTACCTACAAACAATTCACATGTCACTCGGAATATTTTTAAGCTAATCCCAGACTTTTCTTTCACAAGTAATAATAAATCTAAGTTAAAAAGAGGATAGCAAATATTCTACCTATCAATCATTTTCCTAGTTTTTCAATTCATCAAGTGATTATTAGATTATACCCATAAAATTACTTTGAAAGGAGCTACACAAATATTAATTATCATGTTCAGAAATTTCTGCTAAATTTCAGCTCCGCTACCTAACTAGATGTACAACTTTGAAACATCTTTGAAGTGACTGCCTACATCTGGAAAGAGCTTTTGAAACTCTTAATGTGCTTTCATCCTTCTTGTTCTTCATGTTTCATATTCTTGGTCACCTCCTCAGGGAGGGTTTCCATGAATCTTCAAAGTAAATTAATTCCCTCTTATTATTCTCTCTCCTGGAACCCTATTTCTTTCTTCACATGAGTTACCATGTTGGGTAGGTATATAATTTTTTACTTTCTTACAAGACTGTAATGCTAGTAAAGGTGAGAACCAGCCTCATTCACCACCTAACACGAATTACAAGGCCTAGCTCAGAACATTTACCAAATGGAGGTAATTAACTTATTTACATTAAACATTATGTTGATAATAATATCAGATTATTTTTGTTAAAATGATTCACAAACTTACAGAAATAAACAAATTTAAGGTGCTATCATTATATTGAGAAATTAAAGATTAATACATTAGTTACCTACTCCCTGTACTTTACCAACCACTCTCAATGAGAAGTACAATGTGCACCTAGTATAGAAATCAATGACTGGGTATGTCTTATTATCTGGTCTTTGGTTTAAAATTCCTGTGAGCAATCATGGGAGTATACCAGGATTATGCATAGAATATTATTCTGAAGCTGAGAGATAGATAGATGAAAGAGAAACAAAACCTGGAATCAAAGTAAGGCCAGTGGCCACAACTGTAGTTACCCCTTGAGCTCTAATGACTCAGGGAGAAAAAAAAAAATCCCAGAGTACAAATATCAGTTCATGGAGCTATTTCATGCACAAATTAAACACATTCTGGTTCTTTACAATCTCTTCTAATTTGGAATGGACTTAGTCAACCTTATTTATATATCAATTGCATTTGTGTTTTCGTTACGACCGTGCCTGGACCATCCTCTATGATAGACTGCTTTCAGTAACTTTGTGTGTTTTATGCTTGTAAAAAATATAAGAATTAAAAAGTTTCAATATCTGTCCACAGTTGCTAAAGTCTTTGGCTTTGTTACTGAGTCTCCATGAAAGATATGTACATCTAAAGTTGGTTTTTGTGTTCATTATCAACGTTTTATACCAAGACCAGAAGTTCAGCAATCTCAGATCTCCTATTCTGCAAATTAACTGCTTGCTGCTATCTGCTACACCTGAAATGGAGTTTCCTCTACTTTCCATTCTGTAGCAGAAAGAAGAGAAGTGAGAGAAATTATATAAACTATTCTGGTTTTTGGAGACCAGAAAACAATTTGTGGTGTCCAGACTATAGCATTAATGAAAGCAGTATTCTTTCAGGGTAACACCCTTTGTTACATGTGCCATTCACAATCCCTCACTGAACATATAGGAAGTTGTGTTTAAATTTTTATTTCTATTTATATGTTGGCAGATGTATATAGTTTAGTCAAAATTACATGCATAATTTAAGGCAAGGAAACATAATTATATCCAAGAAAATAAGATATCACTTGTAGTTTGTATGAATAGGCAATGCTTGTTAGAGATGGTTCATGGTGGTATTTAATCTGAAATGTCAGAAATCATGACAGCTCAAGAAGTGCAGGGTCCGGCAGAAAAAATGTCCTTTTTAAAGTAGTGTAATATAAACTGATGTGTTGTCTTAGTAACCTTAACTAGCAAATAAAAGGCTCAGTGTAGATTACTAGCTCATAAAAAAAGAAGCGTTACTTCTGCCAAATCCTATGTATATTCAAATGAGGAATATTCTGAACACATGAAATGTGTCCAATGCTTTCCTGTGAGGAAATACAAGTATCTAATTAATACATAAAGAAGAGTAAGAATAAAGAAGGCCATAAATGTAATTTGAGTTCAAATGTGAAAGTTCTTTAACATCAAAAGAAAATGCAACATTTAAAATAAGAAACAATGGATCCCTGACAGAAATTTAGTAAGATCCATCCCACAGCTATGAATTAAAGTGAGAACCAGAAAAAGAGAATTCAGATTTTCGAATGGTCAAAGGTCAAGTAATAGGGCCAGATACAAGGGCTAAATCAAGAAATGTAGCTGTCTAACTAAACATAAACAATACCAAAAGATTTTTCATTAGAAATGTGAAGCTCAAGGTCAAATAAAAGTAGAAATCAAATTTTATAAATTTGTTGAAATATTGATGTTCCTCACAAATAAAACATTTAAAAATTTTATCAGCTGACAAATTATAGTAATTTAACAATTTTTATTAACTGGGATAAAATCAATGCCAACTATGATGTTCTGAGAAAAACAAAATTGAAAATGCACAAGAGAATAATATACAAATTAATGGAGATAATATGATAAAATGTAAACAGCTCTAGACTGAGACTCAGAAGATATTTTCTCACCAGTAAGTAAGCTTTCAGGGATGTTAGTTCCTTATTTATATCATAATAAACCGGGATATGCTGTGTCACATGACCCTGCCAGCTTTCTTAATTTCTTTAATCTACAACTCAAGAATTGGGGATTTAAAATAGGTATTATCTAAGACTGTTACCAGCTATAAAATTATATTATTGTATAAATTTAGATTTTCTTTACAGGTTTTAAAATTCTAAAAATCTCCACTATTTTTTTAACCATGATTAAATTGAGCAATGATTGGGTTATCTTCAATTGACATTTCACTGGTAGTACACATAATGAAAAACTGCTTTGAGGTAAGTTTTTTTTTCCACCATTACAATCAATCACTCCCCTTTAAAATAGTTTTATTGTGTTATTGTTGACATGCAATGAACTGAACATATTTGAACTATTCAGCTTGATAGGTATTTACAAATCCATACACCTGTGAAACCATTAGTATAGTCAAGATAATGAAATCATCATCACTTTAGAAAGTTACCTTGGGATGCTTTGAACAGTCCTCCTATCTACCATCCACTCTATCCCTGGGCAAACATCAGATGCCTTTCCGTAACTACAGATATTTCTGTTTTCTAGAAATTATCTAAGAAAAACATTAAATATATACTTAATTTTAGTCTTGTTTCTGCACTCAGGATTATCACTTTGAGGTGCATCAATGTATCAAGAGTTCATTCATTTTCAATGCTGAGTAATAGTCCATTATATAAACCTACTACAGTTTGGTTTAGATTCATTGTCTATGGACATTTGGGCTGCATTTAGTTAAGGGATATTACAAATACACCTTTTATGAATATTTGTGTACAAGTATTATAGTAGTTTCATTGTTTTGAACAATAAATCTAATATCCTAATCTTTGTTGCTCTATGCATAATCTATATTTTCTTTTAAAATTTTATCTTTATTAATGGGTATATAAAATTTTATTATGATTTACCCTGGTATAATTTCCATCATATTTCTTATGCTTGGGGTCACAGTTTTGTATCCATGGGTTTATAGTTGTCATCAAATTTGGGATAATTGTGTCACTACATCTTTAAATATTTTGTTTCCTGACCCTCCTCTCTCTCCACTTTCTTTCTATTTCCCCAACCACTACAAATACATGTTAAGCTGCTCAGAGGTGTCCCACAGCTCATTGGCACTGCATTTATTTTGTTTGTTTGTTTTTATTCTTTGTTTTCTCTTTTCCAGTTTGCATAATTTCTATTGCTATATTATCAGTTTTACTAAACTTTCTTATACTATTAATGGAGTATGTCTTTTGCCTCACACTGTGTAGGTTTCATTTCTAAAAGGTTGATTACTTTTTAAAAATATTTCCTGTAGATTCCAAACTTTAGAAAAATAGAACACAATTATAATGTTGTTTTAATGCCATTGTCTGCAAATCCTAACATCTTTGGCAACTATGGGTAAGTTTTGTTTCTCATTATAGCTTGTATTTTCCTATTTTTTTTTTTCACTTTTGATATTTTGAGTGGATTTCAGAAATCGTTAATTTTACCTTGTTGGGTTTTGAATATTTTAATAAATATTCTTAATGTTCTTTATGGATCAAATTAATTATATTGGGAAAAGTTTAAATGCTTTTTTTTATGATTCATTTTATTTTACTGCCTTTCACAGACTGAGAGAAACAGAGAAAAGAGGGAGGCCCAGAGCAGTCCCCATTGTTGCATGACATCAGTATTTTGTTTTTTTGTGTTTTTTTCCAACGTGGTTTAGGTCCACACAAGTGGGTGGGGCTGCACAGGGTGGGAACTGGGCCAGGGCCCACCTGCCTGGGAGACACAGTTCCTAGAGCCAAGGGCCTAACTAAGGGGCAAGAACTGAACTGGGCCCACCCCGGCCCCTGGCACAGGAAACACCCCCCATTTCAGCCTACAAGTTTGCATAGGTGGGGGCCAGGACTCAATGCTTAATCCCCAGGGCTACAAAGTGCTCAACCCTCTGAGCCATCCAGACCTTCCAGAAGTTTAAATACTTTATGTCTTGTTTTTAAGATTTATTAGAATCAGAACAGTTATGTCTAAAGTTAATTATTCACTCTTACTGAAATAAAAACTTTGAGTACTTTGTCCTCTTTACTACATATTCTGAGGTTTTTCAATCTGCCCAGTGGGTACACACAATCTTCTAAGCACTGTATAATGAATGGTCATTGTTCTTTATAATCATTTTGGGAAAGTGCCCAGACTTGGGTACTTGTCTCATATACATTCAGTGATTAGTACACATTTGAATACCAAAGGAGACTTTCAACTGGTCTCTGAAGTTCTTTCAAAGAGTAGCTCTCTGCTCTCCTCTACTTTCTCTTGTGAACTCTGTCTTCATCTGCTCAATGTAGGGAGCCCTTTGGGTTTTGCCTGGGTCTTTTCTCTTTGTGTTCTATCTTGGAACTTAAGAGATTCAAATAGTACAATCATGGGACTCAACTCAGTTGTTTCCATCACTTAAGTCACTGTTCTTCATTGTCTGCTGTTCAATGCCTGGAAAACATTGTGTCATGTAATTTCTCCATTTTTGTGTTGTGTCAGAATAAGGGGACAAGGGTAAATTACATCCACGTTTTATTCCTTGTTGGCCAAAAGCTTGATTCACTTATTAGTTTAAGTGTCTCGATGTCTCAAGATTTTAAAAATATTGCAATTGTATTCTATTTTTTAAAAGCATTATATTTATGTAATTAAACATACTTATATTAACCTTCAGTTTGCCCAAGAGTTATAAACTTTTTATGGAGAAATATTTATGTAAAGCTTTTAAATAAATCTTTTTTTTTTTTTAATATTTATTTATTTATTTATTTATTTTTGACAGAGAGAGAGCGATACAAAGACAGAGACAGAGAGAGAACTGAACTGGGGGAGCTCCCAGTTCAGCATATGGTTCCCCACGGGCCAGGGCCGGGATTTGATCCCTGGTCCCCGGCGCTGCAAAGTGAGCGCTTAACCCACTGAGCCATCCCAGCTTCCCCTATGTAAAGCTTTTAAACCATGCTCCCTCCAATTACTGCATCTAGGTCTTCTCATCATTATGAAAAATTGGGTAGAGTCAACTGGGAAAAGATCATTGATATCTCCCTGAGATGGCATTAAACTTGAACTAAGTAAGCACTGCCTAAGATCAGTTCCTCTACCTTGGCAACTCAGAAAATAAGTCATGTCAATATGCCTGGACATAGGGTACTTGAGATCCCCAACTTCATCTAAAGACTTATAGCATTCTACACATAAAGAAGTAAACAAATGAAACAACAACAAAAAATAAACAAATATATATTGAACACCTATATATCACGCATTGTTTTAGACATTGACACAGACAAGTAAAACCAAAATATGCATTTATGAATTCACAATGAGAAATATAATTGTTATAAAGAACAAACAGTCATTGAGTCTGACACATTTGTCTTTATGTACAAGCAATATGAAAAGTTAGCATACCTGGTGACTAAAAATTTGTGTGTAGAATATCATAAAATCAGTTCACTGCAAATGCATTTACCATAGTAGTGTCCATTGTGAAGAACGTATGACCAAATAGAATTAATGCAGAATATAAATTTGAGTTATAAAGACAGATACAAAAGCTGCCTTGAGTGATTAACTTTTCTACTAAAGAGTATCTATATCTTAAACAAACATTATTTGATTTACAAACCACTTCTCTATATATTAAATTCTGAAAGAAATTTACTCTTATAAAATGAAGATCATTACATCTATTCTGGGCTCTGAAATAATATTACATCCCAGCTAGTAAACTGACTTATTCAGCACATTTATAAATGTTTATAAACCATTTTAAAGAGTCTCAAACATTCTTGTTGGAGTCTATGCACTTAGGGTTTTTGTGACACAGAGAATATTGAATTTAGATGACAAATATTATCACATTTTAGTTTAGTGTTATAAACTATAAAGCCCATTCAAGATTTTCTGTATTCTGTGACATTAAGAAACTCTATAATTATCTTAGTGGGGTTACATACATCTGCAATATTATAGAGATAATAGTACCAGATACTAATGAGGCTACAGAGAATTTTAAGTGTGCAAATGTTCCCTTTATACCACCCAAAACTCTGTACTGCTTCTGTAATAATAGTGCAACAGTAATTAGATTGTTTTTGCTTGGGGTATCTGCTTCTGCTTCTTAGAGAAAATTGCTCTTAGCAATATTTTTGAACTAACTTCCATTCTATTTTTATACTATAAAAAGATTAGCTGTGTACTTTGAAACTGGTTATTAAAAATTTAAACAGTTGATGAAGGGAATGGAAAGAAAATGCACAATGTTTATGAGAATTGAGTTAGCAACTGTTACAGATAATTGCTAAGTGTTAGAATTTTTATAAGTAATTAGTCACCTTGTTGTTGGTTGTGGTGATGTTTTTGTGTGATGGTTATTAAATTAGGTTTTTATTTATTTCTATATTATTTATATATTTGTTTTTTGGGAGACTTAAGTCTTCATACTTACATAAGCAATAATAGTGTAGTAATTTATATAATTATATTAACATTTGTTTTTTTAATTTAAATTTTTACAAGGACCTCTATAAATGTAAAAGTCTATAAAACTATACTATTGTGTTTGATTTGATTATGTTTTCATCTATAAGTTATATTTTCATTTTAAAGATTGAGTTTTATAATTGATACCAGTTAATCTACTCATCTAAAATAACATAATAGAAGTCATGATGTACTTTGCAAGGGGTAAGCAAACTACAGTGTTTTTTCATGCAGCTGAACTGGTCTGAATAGAATTGAATGATTTATTATCAATATATTAATAAATCATCTTTTAAATGTTGTACTTCTGCTTGGAACCGATCCCTATATTTCTTTTAGACATTTAAAATTACCTAATTCCACTGTGGGAATAATCTGAATGCTAAGGGCAGTGATTATTTTTTCAACACATTTTTTAAATAACAGATGATACTGAGAAAATTGTAAAACAAATGCTGGCACGAAGACAAAAATTTGACTTTACCTCCTGAGATGGAACTGAGGAGACATTAACATAGATAGAGGTAAATACAGAATTGTAGAATAAAGAACAATATTAATTCATTGTTCACCTTTTAAAAGTCTACATTAGAAATACACTGGTAATGGAGTGAATATGGGAATAGTATCTGGCAAGCATCTACGAGGAAATATCTAACAACTATACCTTGAAGACCTATATGGTAAATAAAAAAACACACTACTCATCAAAATTTAGAACTGATAATAAACACAAGGTTTTTACATTAACTATAAAGATATCAGATCCAGTTAAGAAAAACAAGTTATCTACCACATATGAAAATGGAGAACTATTATATAATATTCTATATAATAGAATATTATTTATAGAATTCTATATAAATAAATATTCTATATAATAGAATATAACTATTCTTATATACTACTGATTATTACTCTCAAAACATTAATTATCAGATTCCAGTTATTAGTTTTGTTTGTAAAATATTCATAATTAGGTTATTCTAATGGGCATGGAGGAAGGGGGATGGATGAGAAGGCCCATGTGTGTGTTACTATGTGCATGGGTATATGTTGAGGGGAGCCTTCTGATATCCCAGAAATGTTAGTCTTCAAGTGCTTCAGTATTTCAAAATAGTGAAGTAGCAAATAAATAGTAAGTACTGGATAAGAACTTCAGAGGGAAGTTAGAAAAATGTCTATGGAAACCTAAACATTTTGCTGGGTGATCTGCATATTAACCTTCCCTATACCACCTGCACCTATATTTATTTTTTAATTATTAAATTTATTGGGGTGACATTGGTTAGTAAAAATGATATAGGGTCCAGGTGTACAATTCTACATTACATTGTCTATGTATTACATTATGTGCTCACCACCCAGAGTCAGTTCTCCTTCCATCACCATATATGTGATGCCCCCTCCTGCCCCCCACCTACCAAAATATTGGTTGAAATATTTTTTTAATGTACATAAAATTTTATATTTTTCCAAGTGATTTTTCTTGTGTGAGAACAATATTTGGGTATTCTCAGAAATACAAAAACTTAGAGAATATGTATTCTCTAAGAGAATAATATGTATCCATCAGGGTGGGCAAAGAGAGAACAGAATTTTCATTTTATCAAAGAGAAGTAACCTTAAAACTTAAAAAAATAACAACTGGGATCATTAAAAGCTATTAAATATTTATTTTTAAGTAAACTTATAAACACGGTTAAAAATGAAAAGCAAAAATAAATAATTGTATTTAAAAGAAAGAAGTTTAATAGAAAAAGTATAATTTGGTCACAACAATTTGGATATCAACTCTCATAGTATGTTAATAATACAGAGTAAAAATATAAACAATGCTCAAATTAATACATCTTACGTATCTTCAAAATTATAGATGAAGTACAGGGGCAGGTAGAATAATTGATAGTAAAGGAGAGAAAAGATAAAAAGGAAAAAGAGAAAATTTTAGTAGCCCATCCTCCCTCTTCAAAATCATGGAAAATCACACAATAACTATGCTTTTAAAGCACTTTTATAAGTTCACAACATAGCCAGCAAAATAAGAGAATGAGGATATTTCGGAAGGCTTTCAACAGATGAGTATAGTCTGAGAGCAAAATCTTCTCAAAAGAACAGAACATAGTACCCTAAACAGAAAACAGAAGCCAGAGACATTAAAATCAAACAAAAAGCAAACAACCTTGAAAATTTTACTATAAACAAACAAAAGACAGGAAAAAACATGAACTAATAACAAAACACATTTGTCTTCTAACAAAACCTTCAAGAGAATCAGGATCACAGAAAGGGAAGGCTGGCAAATACGAGATGTGGTCAAATAAAATTAGTTAAATGTAAATCTACTCTCAGAGCAGCAACCTGGAGAACAAGAACCCGGATAAAGGGGTCATCATTACTCTTTAAAGTAGGACACTGCCAGAGTTGATATGTGCTGGGGCGTGAGAATCAGAACAGTGCCCATGGTCAGTCCTCTGGCATACTCTGCCTCATATACAGACTCTTTCTCAATCACTCGAAAACCTTACTATAAGAAAAAAAACCCAAAAAACTATGGCAGATAAAAAGCATGACTCATTACAGCTTTTCCAAAAATCTATAATTTACCTCCTTTTTTTATAGCATGTATATACAAAAAGCAATCACTTGTCTTTTGAAAGAATGCTGCAACTGAATCAGAGACTAATCCATGTTAACAAATGGAAACACTAAATCCACACAAACAGAATTAATGCAGGAAAAAAGAAGACTATGTTAAAATTAACAACATGGATATTCGTGGAGTAATTCAAAAAAGAAATCACATGTTGAAGTTGAAGTCAGATACAAAAATCCAAGAGTCAAAACAAATAATAAAAAGTCTTCAATACATGAATTTGAAATAGGATTTTTAAGATGTTATGTCCCAACTCATATCTTATACAACTAAATAGATAGAATAGATAGAATGTTAATCAAAATGTTTTCAAAAAGAAATAAATAAATAGACGCCATAAACAGCAGAGAGTTTTTAGTTAAAGGTGGACCTATTTTTTTCTTCGTTGTATGCCTGACATTTAGAAAAGTATCTGACAAAATGTAGTGCTTAACACAGATTTGTTATATGAATGAGTTATTGAATTGGTTGCATGACTCAATTTTAGTTAATTATATGCCAGACTCTCTTCAGTATGAAAATGGAAGGGTTGAATTAGAGGTTCTCTATAACTTGGAACAGTCACAGAGATTAGGGTTAGTATTAGATTAAAAACAAAGTAAAGCAAAGCAAGAAGCTCTGAAAGACAACAGAATGGTGGTTACCAAAGGAGAAAGATGATGAGAAGAGGGCAAGGTGAGTCAAGGGGATCAAATATATGGTAACAAAAGGAAACTAGACTTTGGGTGGTGAGCGTGCAATAGAGTACACAGATGTCAAACTATAATCTTGTACACCTGAAATTTATAACATTATTGAGCAATGTTACCCTAATAAATTTATTAATTTATATTTTAAAGCATGGAAAGCCTCTTTCAAGAATGGCAGTAGCTGAATCCTTTTCTCATTACTACCTCAGGTAAAAGACTGAACTATTCATCTGTATAAAAATTGAAGTCCCCAGAGTAAAAACCTCTATGCACTGAAATTTGGGTAATTTTCAAAGAAGAAATTGTCCTACCTTCTGAACAAGCTGATGTGAAGCTCATTGCTTACCCCAGAGCTCCTATCAGATTGCTCATGTTCAACCGACTTTTGGAGAAATTCATGTGTGAGATTCCAAAAACTGCGTACACATACACACAAGCAAAACAATAAAAAGATGCAGAGGCAATGCAGACAGCAAAAGAAAACTTCAAAATTTACTCAATCCTCAAGCCTATCTATAAAATAAAACTAAGAGGCTATATAGATCAGGGGTGCCAAAAAATGTATACACATTTTGAGAGATATTATCTATGCATTACTTTTCAAAGTTGAATTGAATTACAGTAACAATGTGTACTACGACATTCACTCAAAAAATGGTATTAATCAAATGAATGCTAACTAGCATCACTGTGCAATAGACAGGACAGTTCGAGTAAATGGAAGCACAATTGTTTTTAGAAAAGCACAAGACCACTTGGAAGTGGCATTTGAAATTTGAGAACATTGTGGAAGTACAACAACATTGGAGACAGGACTATGCAACAGAACTTCCAACATGCCTAACAATTGCACACATTTGTGATAAGTTTGAAACACATGGTAGATTGAAACAGCATGCGCAGTGATACAAGTGGACACTTTGGTCAATGTTGCTCAGAAACACAAAAATAATTAGAAATGTCTGGATGCTGATGGTAACCACTTTGAGTACCTCTTATAAATAATTGCAAAAGTCAAACTTGACTTGTACTCATCTTTTGTTATTGGCATATACTTACTATTGCGATTTTAATACAGTTTACTCCTTTCTAAAAATATGTAGACATTTTTTGGGCACCCTGTGTATATATAACAGAGAACTAAGCAATGTATAATATTGAAAATTTGGATAAAACTGAATGCTAATAAAACAGCACTGAGAAAATCTTTCGGAAAATTTAAAGATGAGACAAAGTGTTTGAGAAGAAACCATGAGAAAATTAAAAGATCAATCTGGAGTAACCATGTCAGAATAGCTGAGGCACAATCAAACCAGCCATCCTGCCTAGGTTTGAAACCTAGATCCTCAAGTTACCAGTGGACTTACGGTATTTTATTAGTTTCATGACACTGCTATCAGTTACTTTATCTGATATAAGTTAAGAATAATTAATAGC